>JACCID010000267.1:0-155112 GCA_018906775.1 Sycophila sp. Sp_5 | reverse complement strand
TAGCTTTCGTGGTCGTCGGGCAGCGTGACGCCGTGGAATCGTTACAATTGCGACGTACGGGACCGTCGTGATTGTCGAAAATGTCAGAGCCCCGAGTATTGGTTCGCGCCTCCTTAAATACCCCCCTTAATTATCTGTAGTAGGGGAAGTGAGCTACTTCCGCGCCCAGAGGTTTCGCCAGGTCCTTGCGAAACCCATGAATTCCTCTGCGTTTTGCGTTCCGGAGTGCATTGCTCCCAATCGCGCATCGTCAGGATCCGTAACACGTCCGAAGCCGCGGGGATCTCGCCCTCGAGATCCTGTATCCGTAACACGTCCGAAAGGGAAAAAAAAAATTTTATTTCCTACTCGCCTATCGTGTGTATATTTGCTCTCTCTCTCTATTACATTTCTTATGATCTTATAGTACATTCGATTACACACATATTATACATTATTTTTTTTTCGCTAGATTTGCTTAGGTTGGCCGTCGAGCGGTAGGCAGCATGTGAGTGTTTGTGACAACTGCAATTACAGCTGCGTGGATGCAAGTGTTTGCTACTTCTACTATTACTCATATATTATTCTTCCTTTTTCTTCATAGTTTCACAGTGATCGCGGAGGTGACAACCTCCCTTTGTAGGGCTTCCACTTCGCTTTGTATACTCAACCTATTGGAATTCCCACCGTATGCCTCTTATCTCTAGGCCCACAGTTCGCGGAAAGCGTGACACGGTCCTTTCGGTCATCTTCGCGTATCCATCTTTTTAATTCAATTCAACCTTCCGGACTTTCCCACCGTATCTAGGCCCACAGTTCGCGGAAAGCGTGACACGGTCCTTTCGGTCATCTTCGCGTATCCATCTTTTTAATTCAATTCAACCTTCCGGACTTTCCACCGTATCTAGGCCCACAGTTCGCGGAAAGCGTGACACGGTCCTTTCGGTCATCTTCGCGTATCTCGGCTTTTCAATTCAACACATTCTTGACTTACTGGACTTCCCAACTGTCCTCTCACAGCATCAGGAAAGCGTGGCTCGGTACTTCGGCCATCTTTAAACATCCAGAAACTTATCCTAATATCCTTGTTCACTACTGAACCCGCCAAAGAGAAGGAAGTTTTTAAATCTTATTAACTTAATATCAATTTAATTTTAATACACATCCCCGAGCTGCACCATTGCTGTCATCATAACAATCTTAATTTCGTCATAAAGACAATAAATACATCTCCACATTAATTGATGTACATAAAGAAATTCTACCCGTTGTTGCATAGCGTAGTATCACATAAAATTTCCATAATAATTTATCTTAATACGAATTAACAGTAACAATTTCTTTTCAACATATTCCCATGACTTAATCTAATAAAAAAAATGACTTGAAATTAAATAAAATTACTTAAATTAATAAAAATTTCTTAAAATTGAATGAATATGACTTAAAATTAATTAGAATTAAAATGTCTTGTGTAGCAGTATATGTTCTTCATGGCGTCGTTGATCTTGGTGGTTGGTATATGGCAACAGTATTTCCCATATGTAGCCCCGGCGATAACTTGGTATTATTAAATAATCTCATGACGTTGAGATCGCCCAGTTCCTCGTCCGTGATTGACACTCGCGGTGATTGCACCTTTGGTCCTGGAATCTGACTTACTTCTGGAACAGAACTTAAGTGGTTAGTTCGCGACCCCCCTCCCCTCTTAAACGGGATCTTCCAGATAATAAGACCAATAACCACCAACACAGCCAGTGTGCTACCCGAGTATGTTAATGAACTACAGACTGTTGAGTATTGAGTATTAACCCTTCTCACCTCTGATAGCGATCGAGCCTTTGCGATTATTTCTTTGAACTCGGCCCCTAAATTGAGCAAGTTCTTTCCCGACTTCTTAGCGTCTGGCAACATTTCAGTATTAATAATCGTCGTAATAAGTTCTCGATCGACACTATCTTCAATAAGGGCGGACACATTTAACTCTAAATCTCCAAAACTCTGTAATGTTGCATTATACATGAATTCGGAAGTGGCTGTTAACCTTACTGCAGGGATTCTGGCGGTGCAGCTATTTGGTAATTTTAATATCCCCCTACCCTTAATGCTTATGACATGTTCGGACTCATGCCTGCATTTAATTGCGAGTTTTTCTTGTGAGATTATTGAAAATAGCCATGTATTGGTTGCTTCTAACCTAGACCAATAAGATTCCTGTAACTTTGTGACCCTTATTTTACAATCACTAATGTCTTTTATCACCCCAAAAATGGTTAATTCAACTTCGCACGGTGGCTTATTCTCGACCTCATGCAACGGTTCGTTATTCTTACATATCAAAGTGGTATTTAATTTTTTGCATTTGTCAATTGACTCCTGAGTCAGCATGAGGAAGGTATCATTATCCCGACTTATCGCGAAATATTCGGATTTTGGCCATATATATCCGAAAATTGTCGTGTCGTTAAACGTCTCTTGTCTCGTTGGTAAAGAATTTGCCTTAAATAATTGATATGTAGGAAGATCTAGAAGGGGTATTGTTATGTGATATACCAAATCTACTCCTGTATATACTATTGATACTTTGGATATTTTCACTATTTCAGCGATGGAGGTGTCAATGTTAAAGGAAGGAAAGTCAACATCCTGAAGATGTTTCCTGGCTAATTCGGATGATTTTTGTATTTGGTCAGGCGCAAAGAAACGTGGGTGAATAATTCCTTGTGTGGCAAATAGTATTGCGTCAGTCAATGTCTCTGTGTCTATCTCAAATTGCGCTACTGTCTGTGCAAAAAAGTCAATTGCAATAGCTAATTTAGTGTCACTGTTATATTGATTTTGTAATTCTGTTAGTCGTATAATTGTTGCGTTTTAATGACGTTTCACTGTCGCGTAATATGTCGAACTGACCCTGTACGACCTCTGTTTGCTGAGCCAGCAGATCGGCTAACTTCCGCGTATCGTTTGCAGAAGTCTCGATGATGTCCTGAAGTTGGTTTGCGGAGTCCTCGTCTAATGTTCCAAAAAGATATTTGAGACCTTTACCGACTATATTGATAAGTCCTCTTCGAACCCTATTATGGGACCCATGATTATGGCCCTGAATCATTGACATAGCACGCTCAGAATCGTGGATGGCTCGCTGTATTTCCTTTAATAGCTGTTTTAAGATTTGTTCGTGGGGGCACAACTTATTTGGTTGTTCGCATTGCTGTTGGATCATTGTCCACGTAGCTATTAACTTGTTACCCATCTGGAGGTATTCTGATATGTCGACTCGTTGTATTATTTTCCATGATGTGCTCGTTGTCTCAAGCTGTGCTATATTTTCCGTGATCAATCCTGGGTTATGAGTGATCTGCTGTACGTAGGTACTTGTGATGTTGGCGTACCCCATTGCCCTGGAATTCATTATGTGTTAAGTCAATGGATTATTCTGCAATTGTATCGTCTGATCTTGCTTGATACATGATGATTCTAAATTAAAATTTTGTTATAATGTGTATAAAGATGATTGAAAGAAAACGCGATTAAGTTATGACGATTTTTTTTTTTTTATAAACAAATTAATTTTTAAACAATTTTGTTATAAAAGTACCTATTATTTTTATATATTTAATGTCCTTGATGTGTCTAAAAGGTGATTAGAAGAAAACGCGATTAAATTGCGACGATTTTTAGTTATAACCAATTTAATTTTTTAAACAATTTTGTGATAAAAATACATGAGATATTAATTTGTTAACTAAGCATTTTAGGAAAATGTTTAATTACATATATAAATGGTTTTTCGATTTTCTAATTTAAAGTTATAAACAATTTAACTGCATAAACAATTGAAATGCAATAATTATTATTTTTATATATATTGATCCGGAATTCTTAATTGTAAAATTACAGATTGGTTTGAAAGTCATAGTGTTATTTTTGACTGAGTTATGTCCGATAAACATTAATTAACAATTTTTTTTTATTATGTGTGTGTAATCAGTTTTCCGATATTGCCAAAATTTAAGGTGGTTTCCTTTTGCGAGAGTCATTTACATACTCAATAATCGAAAATTTTTCTAAGTCCCCTTCGCGTATGTACAGGTCGTTAAGTGAGATTACTGAAGTAAATTTCGTTATCCTGGGTACCCTGGGTACCCGGCCTGATGACGTTACGCTTGCGTGCGACTAGAATTTGTTGAGGTAAGTATTTTTTCTTGATCACCGCGTTTAGCCGTGCGTTCGGTATATTTGGTAAAAAAAAATGTACATTCTGCATTTCTCCTCCTCCTTTCCTTTTAATTCCTAATTTTCGTTGATCGCGCGATTGTAAGTCCGGTTAGCTTAGTCTAAAAAGAAAGGTGAACGAAGATGCACCCGACACTCCGAAGTTTTGTAAGTTTTCCTTAATATCTATTTTAACTATTACTTATCTATTTTTCGATTATTATTTACTCTTTTTTTTTTTTTTTTTTCAGATCAATTACAAAAGCAGTACCGCATTCTACCGGCGGTATATAAAAGAAAGGGCCCAGAAATTCTGGATGGGCCAATGGGACGACTGTGCCGAAGATTATTTTGGATTCGAATATCTCTTTTCCGGAGTGAAAGAGGTAAGAACAACTTCGTGGAGGTACAACTACAGGCGGACCTCCAATAGGCACACATTGCACTGGATAGTGCTAAAATTCGTAAGTAAAAGAAAATTGATCTCTTCCTTTTTTTTTTTTTTTTTTTTTTAAAAAACTTTCCTTTTTGTTCCTTATATCTAATTTTATCTTTTTTTTCTTTTTAGTGGCAAAGGAATAGAGAGCGTGCCGCAAAACGTGCGGAGGACCGTGCCTCTACACGGACAAGTATAGAGAACCTATGGACAGAAGAGGACATAGGTATAGAGAGGTTCTTTCGGTACAACATCTTCCAGTATTCTCTCAATGGCACGTACTTTTGCATCGAAGTTTACCATTCCATCGGTGCAAAAATATTGGTGGGTCCCATAAATGTGTGGAGTATTCCACTGCGTAAGTAGATCCCCCCTTTTTTCTTATATTTTTTTTTTTATACTTATATTTATTAATTATTTATATTTTTTTTCAGATTAGATAACCTGAAGTGGACTATTATTAATTTTATTATTATCATTACTATTATTATTATTATTGTTGTTATTATTATTATTATTATCCCGGGTATTTTTTATGATGTAAAAAAAAAATTCTTAAAACTAAATGTAATCAATAATTGTATTTATTTAAAATTATGAAACAAAATTTTGATACCATGAAAATTTTTGAATTATTTTAAAAAAATTTGATACCATGAAAAAATTTTTTATTATTTAAGATCACGAGAATTTTTAGCGTTCCTTAAAATATATTTATATTTGGCTCATTCTTCGTTTTTATAAATTCCCTGTTATAATATGACTCATTATAGAATCCTTCATTATAACTAATTCCCCTATACAGCTAAGAAAGATTTGTATGTTACTGTTACATTCGTATTTATATATATATCGTTTTTACTGTGGTGTCCGAAAGCCGCGGTAAAAAAAAATCGTTCGTACGCTAATCTAACCTGGTTCCATATTTGCACTAAGTAATGCTTCCGGTACTTCGAATGAGCGTTTTATTTTATCAATGTGAACAGTTCTATTATGTCCATTAACATCAAGAACCGCTTTTCGCCCATCGTAATCTATGGATAATATCTCATGAGGTCCCGTATATTCATAATGAAATTTCCCTTTTTGCGGTTCGTTTATAAAAAATATCATTTCTCCTTGCCTGAAATGCTTAGTATTTAATCGTCGGTCATAATAATGCTTAGATCTGTATTTTGCTCGCGTTTGATTTATTGCAGCCAATGCATTTGCTTGGTTAATGACCTCTATTAATTGCTGATGATATTCTTCATGGGTTATTTCGTCTTTAGGGGTCGGAAAAGATGATGGTGTCCTTGCCTTGTATCCAAAAACAAGCTTGTGTGGTGAATATTGTGAGCTTTCGTGAACCGCTGTGTTGTATGCGTGCTGTGCTAAAGGTACCCACACATCCCAGTCCGATTTTGCTGAGTTGCAAAATTGTTTTAAATACTCCGTCAGCGTATGATGCATGCGTTCAATGCCTTCGTTGGACTGCGGGTGATATGCAGTAGTCGTGTATTTTTGTATATTAAAAATTTTTGCAAATTCATCCATTGTTTTACTTAAGAAGTTTGTCCCTTGGTCTGTAAGAATGGATTTTGGTGGTCCAAAGTTACAAATAAGTCTGTTTGTAATTGCGCGAGTTACCTCTTTAGCAGTTGCTTGTTTCATTGGGACTAAAATGCAGAATTTTGTTAATGTGTCCTGCATTGTCAGAATGAACCTATTTCCTGACGCGCTGGCCTCTAAGGGTCCGTAGAAATCAAGAGATAATTTGTCGAATGCCTTACTAGCAGTATCTGTAATAAGCATAGGAAGTCTGGTTTTTATTCGTACGAGCTTTTCTCTTTGACACGATTGACAACTTTTTACTACTTGCGCTACTTCTAATCGCATGTTTCTCCAATAATAATCTTTTGCCAATTTTCATATGTTTCCGAATTCCCTTGTGACTCCTATGGATGATTCATGGTACTCCTTGATAAGTTCGTAAATTTGTTCTGGTTTTGGGGATGGAAGATTGTCCAAAAATAAAGATATATATATTCTGTCGCCCTTGAAGGTTTGAGCCATGCATTCCGCTATAAAGGGTGTTCGAATGTTCCGAACCCCCACTTATAACATAAAGTAAGCATTTGGAAAAAAAATGTTAAATACAAAAGTTGTTAAGTTTTGAAGGTTGAACTAAATGATGACCTTGGATTTGTATGGTTATCATTTCAAGGTCATTTAAAGGTCATCTTCAGTTTTTTAAATAGGACCCCCTATTTTTATTTCAGATTCTGAAAGAGCACAAAATTTTACATCTGGATATGTATCCACGTTATGGCTCAAAATGACCTACAGAGGTCATTTAGTGGTTAATGATTATTTTAGTAGCAGAAAGCCAAGAAATCCCGATTATTAAGAACTTTGGGTGTATTTGACGAAAAAGAAAAAAAAAAATTTCGTACTCTAATACTAAAGTACATAATTTGATGTTCTAGGACGAACTTTATGGTCACCTTAAAATTGGCCTTCATTTTTAAGGTCATTTGAAAGTTATCTTCAGCTTATTAAAAAGGGACTCATTTTGTATTCCGGATTCTGGAGGAGCATTAAATTTTAGGTCTGGAGATATGTACAATATCCACGTCATAGCTCGAAATGATCTACATAGGACACTTGGGGGTTATTAATTTCAATAGCAAAATAATCTAACCGTTTTACATGAACAGTTTTTATTGCAATAATTTTTTGCAAGGGTTACGAGTTTCTACGCATGATTCATAGTATTTTCAGGATCGTTACTTGTACCTTAGAAGATTTTGCTCACTATTATTTTTAGGAATCAGTTCATTTATAATTGTTAATTAACAATTGTTTACTCCTATTTACTTTTCTGTTTTCAAGAGTTAAGTGAAGTTCTCTTACTTCGAAATTCATATAATTGTATTAATTTTCAATAATTGTACTTTTAATCGTAGTAAAAAATGGCACATCTTACTGAACGAGAAAGAATATCTTTGTTGATGATGCGAGGGTGGGGTGATCAAGAGAGAGGTTACAAACAGGTACAGCGTTTATTCAATGAAACATTCAGAGTTGAAGAAAACAACCCTATTTCAAAAAGTACCGTAATTCGTACAATTAGACGTTTTGAAGAGACAGGTGGTATTAAAGATCGTCCTAAATCAGGTAGATCCAAATCATCGTCTAATGATGAAAAGAGCTTAGACGTATTACAATCATTTATTGAGGACCCCCATTGCAGCATCAGACGTTGTGCACAACAGCATGAAATGGGAGCTGCATCTGTGCACAAAATTTTGAAACTCAACAAATGGCATCCTTTCAAATTAAAGTTGGTACAGGAATTATCTGAAGATGATTTTGATAGAAGGGTAGAGTTTTGTGATGTAATGATGCAAATGATATCTGATGATCCTTTGCTCCTCAATAACATTGTTTTCTCTGATGAAGCCACGTTTGAGTTAAGCGGAACAGTGAACAGACATAATTGTCGATACTGGAGTAACATCAATCCACATTGGATGAGAGCGGACCACACGCAACATCCTGAAAAAGTAAATGTTTGGGCTGGCATATTTAATGGAAGAGTACTTGGCCCTTTCTTTATTGAAGGTAATTTAAATGCTGCAATGTATGAAAACATGCTTCGAGACCAAATTATACCTGCTATACGGAATTTAACGGGTGGAAATCTGGACGAAATTTACTTCCAACAGGATGGTGCTCCTGCACACTATGGTATTCATGTTCGCCGATATTTAGATGCAACATTTCATGATAGATGGATTGGGCGGAGAGGTACAATTGAATGGCCACCTCGGTCCCCAGACCTAACGCCTCTTGATTACTTCCTTTGGGGATACTTGAAGGATAAAGTTTATGTTATAAAACCACGTGACTTGGATGAATTACGCCAAAGAATCACTGATGAAATAGACTTGATACCTCAGCAAATCTTGCGAAATGTTGTTGCAGCCTTTTACAATCGGTTAGCACATTGCCAAACTGTTAATGGGCAACAATTTGAACAGTTGTTGTAAAAATTTCCTGTCAACGACATTTTAAAAAAATTCAGTTTGGGCGAATAGTCCACTGTCTTGATTTAGTTAGCTGGGCCGCCGATAGTCCTGCCTTAGCTGACTGGGCCGCTAGTGTTCTTGTCTTAGTAGGCTGGGCCGCCGATGGTCTTGCCTTAGTTGGCTGGATCACCCATGATGTTACCTTAATTAGTTGTACCTCCCGTGCCTGAGCAATAAGGCTCATTTTGATTAGACATTTTTTTATTTATCATTTTCTCCCCCGAGGTATGTAGTTGTTGGGCCTAAGGCTTATTTTGATTAGACATTTTTTTATTTATCATTTTCCCCCCCCGAGGTATGTAGTTGTTGGGCCTAAGGCTTATTTTGATTAGACATTTTTTTATTTATCATTTTCCCCCCCGAGGTATGTAGTTGTTGGGCCTAAGGCTTATTTTGATTAGACATTTTTTTATTTATCATTTTCTCGCCCGAGTTATGTGGTTGTCTGGCCTAAGGCTTATTTTACGCCAGTGTCAATTACACCTTCTACAATCCTAATGCAGAATTTAGCGCTGGTGCAAAATGGAGAATTACAACTAGGAGGCTTAATTTGGAAAACTAAAGTTAACCTTCAAATGACCTTGAAAATCAAGGGCAATGTCAATTTAACGCCACCATAAAGTTTGTCTTGCAAAATCAAATTACTTTAGTATTGGTCAGATACGCTCAAAGTTCTTAATAATCGGGATTTCTTGGCTTTCTGCTACTAAATAATCATTTAACCACTAAATGACCTCTGTAGGTCATTTTGAGTCATAACGTGGATACATATCCAGATGTAAAATTTTGTGCTCTTTCAGAATCTGAAATAAAAAATAGGGGTCCCTATTTAAAAAACTGAAGATGACCTTTAAATGACCTTGAAAATGATAACCAATAACAAATCCAAGGTCATCATTTAGTTCAACCTTCAAAACTTAACAACTTTTGTATTTAACATTTTTTTCCAAAATGCTTACTTTATGTTATAAGTGGGGGTCCGGAACATTTCGAACACCCTGTATAAGTCCAGTCTGTTAATGGTATCATGTTTAAGTCGCGAATTACTCCTACTGCTGTTATATTTCGCTGTTTTATACTTTTGCATACTTCTTTGATGCTCTTAGTCAGGTTTGCTCGTAATATTTTATCGTCAGCATGATTTTTGACAATTACCCCCATTATGAGATAATCTTTCCTTTGCCATATTATGACATGACCTATCGGGTGATTGAAGTCCTTTATATCCTCTTCCATAATATATTTCCTTTCTATTAGTGCATTTATAACATTCGTGACTACAGATACATCTTGGGGTAGAAAACAAATTAAATTGGTGTCGTGTGAAAACGGGTGCGTATTAAGCGGACGTAAAACACTCAGCGGTGGAATTTCTTCTGTCTCATTAATAGTGGGCGGCAGGCCGAAAGAAAGTCGAGCGTCTGCAAGTAAATGCTGGCTTAGCGATTTTGCTAACCTGATTACATTTACTGTGCTTCTTATATCATCACGATCTGATTCGTTATCGTCTGAATTTTGTAAGTTCTCTTCATTTATGCTAGAATTTATTTCTGATGCTTGCAAATCTACTTCTTCGTTATTATTTTCTTCGTTATTGTCCTCGTAATTATTTTCGTTATTTTCATTGTCATCATCCCTATGTTCATTGTCTATATCTTGTGAGTTTTGTATATTTTTTAAGTACGGGGTTGTAGTGTCTTATTATGTCGCAGAAGTGTAAATGGATCCATGGTTTACTTTTGTCTACCGTGTAATGGATGTATATTGTCTGCCCTGTTTCTTTTGGGTAATGTACACATACATTGATAGAGAAGTGTTGTGAAAAAACGAATATGCAATCCGCGTCTCCCCACAGATTTGCTGACGTTAAAATTCGCCGAGTTTCCTGCGGGTCTCCGCACTGGTCTACTGCTGGTGATTCAGCTAATTCTTGTTTAAATGACTGTACGTCGCCTGTTATCTGCATGGTTGCCATGAGTGAATAAAAAAGGCAATTCCCTAAGGGTGTTTGGGGAATATTTGTTTCATTCTTTAAGGTTTCTCCTGGCTCTGCGCATTGGTCGCATTCCGTATGGACTGCGAATCGTGTTGATAACGTTGCATTTTCTTGTTCTGTTATTGCGAAAGATGATTTATTCCTATTAGATAAAGGGCTTTCAAGGCTTCCTAAGGACCAGTCCCCATATTCAGATGGCAGAATTGACCTTCGTTGTCCCGTGGTGTTTGCTTCCTTACTTGATACGTCCTTAATTACGATATGCATTTCTTGCCCTTCTTCTCCTTGTCTCTCGATATCGACTGATAAAGAAGTTCTCTGTCCCTGCAATAAAAATCGAAAAGAAACATTTGGATTCGTTGTTCTTGAATCCTGCGCCAGTGTTGGTGCTGGTGATATTGGTGTCAAAGGCGAATTCGATGTTTGTGCGGACGTTCCTGCATCTGCAGTTTTCAAAGGAGTTGAGTGGTAATACTCGGCGCGCTCTGTTACGTCCGATTTCTCGGGTGTAGTGTCATCATTTGTTGTATTAGGCCGATAAAGCGTTTCATTGTCTGTTTGCGGCTCAACTGTAGTATGTGTGTCCTGCTCTGCATAATTTCGCTCCATATTGCGCGTTCTTCCGCGGACCTCTGTTAATCCTGGTGGAAGGGCTTTTATTAATGCTTCTGCCTCTGGTACTCGTGGTTTATAGGTCCGAGGTCTAGTGCTTGTTATTTCTTCCGGTCTTTCGGGATCACGAGGCTTGCTATTATCCTCATTATTGATAATTAAAATTTGAGTTTGACTGATGTCCTCTAATCCTTGTTTTTCTGCTAAGTCGTATAAATCTGCTCGTGGTCCTTCTGGGTTCTCCTCGCCTGGTTTTAATAGAGGATTGCGGGATAAAGCATCGGCATTTACGTTAGTTTTCCCCGGCTTGTAAATAACTTCAAAATCACATCCTCTAAGTGCCGCTTTCAATCTATTAAATCGAAGTTCCGGTCGTTTGGTGCCGAGAAAGTGCTTTAGGGGTTCATGATCTGTAATAACCGTAAATTTCTTTCCGTAAAGGTAATGTGAAAATTGTTCAGTGCATGCATAGACTACAGCCAGTAATTCCCTATCATAGGTTGAATACCGTAGTTCTGGGCCCTTCAGAGCTCGAGATGCATAGGCCACTGGCTGATCCTTTCCCATTGGTCCTTGACTCAATATGGCGCCAATAGCATAGTCTGAGGCGTCAGTTGTTACTATAAAGGGTTGTGTCATATCGGGCGATCGCATAATCGGTTCTTCGCATAGCTTGTCCCTGAGGGTCTCAAAGGCTGTCTGCTGTTCTTCCTCCCAGACGAAAGGTTCTGTTCGTCGCAAGAGCCTTGTTAAGGGAAGGGCAATTTTAGCAAAATTCTTAACAAACCGTCTGTAACATCCTGCAAGGCCAAGGAATTGTTTGACTTTTTTAGGGTTCGTTGGAACCGGATAGTTCTTTACAGCTTCAATCTTCTTCGGATCTAGTCGTATTTTTCCATTCCCTGCGATATGGCCCAGGAAGCTGGCCTCCCTTTTGAGAAATTGACATTTCGTTGGTTCGACTGTTAAATTCGCATCTGTAAGTCTCTTCATAAACCGTTGGAATCTAATTTTGTGCTCAGCCAGATCTTTTGCTATAACTACAATATCATCAAGATATACGTATAGTTCATAGCCCTGCAACCCTGCTAAAACAAGCGACATTAAACGTTGGAATGTCGCAGGCCCATTTCGTAGGCCCATGCCCATTCGAGCATACTCGTAGCATCCATAGGGTCCGGCGAATGCTGTTTTACTTGCTGATGCAGGATCCATAGGGATTTGATAGAATCCTGATTTTAAGTCGATTGCTGTTATATATTTTGCTGCGGATACATTATCAATTATATCCGTTGTAATTGGTAGCGGGAAATTATCTGCCTCCGTTATTTCGTTTAATTTCCGAAAATCCGTTACCAGACGCCATCTTTTGTTGCCCTTCGCATCCGGCTATTTGGGTACTATCCACATGGGAGATGAATATTCTGAGGTGGATGGTTTTATAATTCCTGAGTCTATCATCTCAAGTATTTGCCTCGGCATCTCATCACGCAGTTCCTGAGGCTGTCGATATTGCTTAGCCCTGATAGGTTTATCTGATGTTGTCACAATCTTATGCTATAATACAGATGTGGCCTTAAGTTTTTCTCCCGGTAAGCCAAATATTTCTGGTCTCTCTTCTATTAATTCCCTTACATGTTGTTTTTCCTCGTCATATAAATCCTTTAAATCCATGAGCTGTAATACTTTCTCAGCCCGTGATTTCTTGTCTGCGTCAGCGTGGCATTGAAATTTACGGGTGTCATTATTGTCAGCATTTTCTTCATCGTAATCAAATATTGCGTCCATCGTATCGGGCATGACCTCGCATGGTTGGAGTTCTATTGATGGAGGGTTAATTCGTATGGGTTTGTCGCTGATATTAATGCATTCGGCATACGCTTTGCCATTACGATTTGTTGCTACAAAATTTCCGAATAATAAATCGGGCCCTAAATCTTGCAGAGGCACAAATCCAGTTTGTGCTTCTTCATTTGTTACTCTTGCATAAATGATTTGCCGCGACCGAGGCGGTATTAAAAAGGACTCGTTCATGACAAAAGGAATGCAAAATGTTGGAAATTTTATAATTTGATCTCTCAGATCGACTGTCCCATGATGGCTTGCTAGAGTCTTCCATCCTATTATAGCGTCTTCTTCTATTAGAAAATCGTCGGGTACGATGTGTACTTCACACGAGAGTCCATTTAGGTAAATCTGTATTTTAGCAATCGTTCGAGATGTTCCTGGGGTAACGCCGCGTATTCGTAGTATCGATTCATAATCTTTAGAAACTGTTGGTAATAGCATTTTTTCTTTTATTACCGTTATCTCTGATCCCGTATCAACATGAAACCTGGCCTTATGACCTTTCAAGTCAATACTTGTCATCTCAATAACAGGTGGCTTCTTTGTCATAGCTGTTAAAAGACGAATGGTCACCTCTTCTTCTCTTTCCTCCTTTTGTGCTGAATCTTGATTTTCCCCTACTGTTGTGGCTGGCCGCTCGATTACTGGGGCGGGTATCGGGCAGCTTGGTAGTTTAAAGCCGCGCTATTTGTTGTCTGATATTGTTGTTGGTTGTTCTGATTAATGTTATTCTGATATCCGTTGCGTTGATATTGCTGACGATTCTCTAAACTTTTGTCCCTTTGATATCTATTCTCTTGATATTGTTGACGATTATCTTGGCTTCTGCTTCTCTGATATCTATTTCCTTGGTAGGGTTGGCGAGACCTACTTCGATCTTCATAATAATTCCCTTGAATTCCTGATTGATTGCGAGGTGGCTGTGGACAATTCCGCTGTACGTGTCCTTTCATATTGCAATTCCAGCAAGTCAGCTGTTCATAATTCCTTTGCCCGCATCGCCCCGCAGTGTGACCTGGTTGTCGGCAATATTGGCACCAAGGTTCCTGTTGAGTGTTCGTCTTGTATATTTGTGCATAGTCTGCTTGTCCGGGGTCAATGGCATTTGGTTGTGTTGCCATATATCTAAGGTCAGCATTTTCCGCCGACTTGCACACATGGCGCAACGCGTTTTCGTGATCGAATTCCCTGGCTAATTCCACTGTATGCAATAAATCCCGCGGTCTTTCTCCTCGTACCTGTGTTTGTAATCTGATTTCAAGTCCGTATAAGAAGTTTGTTAACGCGGCTTCGTGTGTTTCCGCTATGATAAGCTGTTTCTTTAAAGCTGATGTGTGTTCATCTAAATTGCAAATTATTTGTGCTCGTTGCAATCGGGCCATCATGCGTTTTCCAAATTCATCTGCTGCCTCGCCTGGTTTTTGCTCATCTCTACGCATATCTGCCTTGATATTATCTATAGTCCGAATGTTCGCATATGCCTTATTGAGCGTACTTATTAATTTCTCTACATCGTCGCGATTTTGGATGTCTTGCAGATATATCATGTCAGCGGTTCCCGACAATTTCTCTGTTAGTATTGTTCGCAGGAAGGGTATTGCCCCCTCACCATGGTCGTCAAGTACGCGCCTAACTAAATCACGGAATAATGGAAGATTTTCGACTTTTCCATCGAGCCGAGGAATCATTTTCGAAATAGTGTACATGTGTCCTATATTTATATTCTGTTTATTATTTATTGTATTCGTTGGAGTGCGCCTCCAGTGATCTGATTGCGTTGTTCAAATAGGTGTCGGATTATATATTCCTTGATTTGCAGGGGTCTGCATGTTATTTGAATATGCATTAACAGCACCAGCAATAATTGGGGAGTGATTATTAATTTGCATTCTATTTGGGTGGGAATTCTCGAAATAGGGGATGGGAGATATATCATTAAATAAAACTGGCTCAGCCCTGAGTGGTCTATTATTACAAGAATGGCGTTCTGTATTATTGTTAATATGTCCCGTATTTTTCATTATTTGTGACTCATTATTTACTGTTGTATAAAGTATTGGTGACGTGTTTTCAAGTGCCGTCGCAAAAGTTTGTCCGACGAGACTGCCTTGTGCCGGTAATTCCTTAGGTTTTAAGGGAGATATGTCAGCAACCGAAGGATTGTGAAGCCCTACATCGTTAAATGAGACGTATGAGGACTGATTAGCGTTATTTTGTGAATTGTTTATTTGTTGTCCGACCGATTGTGCTTGTCGAGGTTCTGCAGTGTTTGTCTCTATTACCGTAGGTTGTAAGGGTTCTGTAAGCCCGGCTGTGTTCGCGAGAGGTGGTTCTGACACGGGCCAATTTACCCATTCGGTTTGGTTCTTGGCTGCTGTATTCACGGTGTCCACAGGGGGCGGAGATAAATTGTTCGCGCGCGCTTGCTCTATGGCCGTTATGTATCTTATTGCTTTTTCTAATTCATTATATAGGTGGACTGCGGTTCGCGTCTCCGTTTCGTCTAATAAAGAAAGTGATAGCAATAATTCCAACTGCCCTTTCGCTAACACTACCGATTGCAAAAATGAGTCAAAAAGAGCCTCCTGTGCGATTTTAAAGACCTCTTGAATCCTTAATTTAATGTTGTCATTGTTTCCTTGATTTTTCTCTTTATCGGTACGGAAAAGGTTTCCCAAGATTGATTTCGACATTGTGATTTGTAAATTAAAGTTCTCTTTTAAATATATATATTGTATTGTATTATAGATGTTAGTTGTGCCCAAATGGCCCTGACACGATCCCGTTTAAGTTTCTTAATCCCTCTAATTATTTGTTAGTTAAAATAGTAAATTCTTACTTACCAGCAGGCTAATAGTACTACGAGTGTCCTCAGCATCCTTGACTCAGCTTTCTTCCTTATCCAGATCCTCCAACACCAAACCCGTACACACCTAGCACCACTGTTACGGATTATTTATATTTATTCGCGGGAGTTCGTTGGTGTCGCTCCGAACGTACCGAAGTACGCGAGATGATTGAGGATGGGACTAAGGCCTTTAAATAAATACTTAGGAATATGTGAATACTTTGCTCGTTTATTGACTTGTCGTTGCCTCGAGAGAGAGATAGCTTTCGTGGTCGTCGGGCAGCGTGACGACGTGGAATCGTTACAAGCGCGACGTACGGACCGTCGTGATTGTCGAAAATGTCAGAGCCCCGAGTATTGGTTCGCGCCTCCTTAAATACCCCCTTAATTATCTGTAGTAGGGGAAGTGAGCTACTTCCGCGCCCAGAGGTTTCGCCAGGTCCTTGCGAAACCCATGAATTCCTCTGCGTTTGCGTTCCGAAGTGCATTGCTCCCAATCGCGCATCGTCAGGATCCGTAACATTGTCAAAGCTTTAATTTTTTTTGCAAAGGTAATTGTTTCACCTACTTAATTACAAATTATATACGTATACAAATAAATAATAAATGATAAAGAGTAATTAATTAGCATTACTTGAAGTATTTTTACATTTGGAGTAGCTCACATTCAATTTTACTTTTTTACAGGATTCTGATAACTTAGATAAGGATGGAGACTACTCTACGGTCAAAAATACCGTAACTGACTTGTATAGCAAATTATACGATTGTAGTTCGGTCTGTCCGTATATAGTTATTTGTGATCGATTAAGTAACATAAAATCAGTTCATGTAATTATTAATAATTGTAAATATAAAGTTACTTCTGAGGACGAAGGAGTATAGATAACGTCTGCAAGGCATTCGATATTTTGTATAAAGCAAATAAGATTTTTCCAAATGAACCGTGGAAAATTTATAGGCACGTTATTCAGTTTTTTGATTATCAAGTTTTCAACATTGACAATATAAATATATATCAAACAGTTATTAAATTGTCAAAAAAATTAAAAATAAAAGAAGTTACTTCATCGTAAAAAAAAAGAATATTAAATTATAGGATTAAAACATAAAGAAAAAAAGTAAGAGAAGGAAGTTATGATTGAGAGTATACTTTGAATATCACTGTATATTCTTTAATTACTATTAGCAATGCATTATTTTGCTCTCATTCTTTGATTACTTATAAGCGTTGGATCAGTTATTTTATATCTTTTTTATATTTTTCATTATAATACTAGTACGTATATACTAGTACTCAGAAAGAATTTATGAAAAGCATTGTATGCTTCATAAATGTAAAGCAATTTATTACTTTGAGTCTAATAAATTAATTTTGCTATATACTTGTGATTTGTTTATATTTGAATATGTCAAGTACGGTTGATTTAAAGAATAAACTTTTAAAATTTACTTTATCGTTATACAGTCATCCTGGTATACCAAGAAATGCTGTACAACATTTTCTAACTAGCTTAGATTGTTTTATAGCAGATGATTACGTGCCTTATTTAATAAATAAAATTAATCACGCATTAATCGATGTTACTGATAAGAGCTTACAGTATAAAGTATGTTCCATTTTAAATGAAAACCAAAGACCATTGCGTGAATTTTCTACCGAACATTTACGTTTAAAAATGTACGAAGAATATTGCGGATATATAGCACCGCAACAATATAGAATTGGTCCTACAGTTGATAAGGGTAAACTGATAGAAGTAAATGGTACTTACATACCAATGCACTCAGTTTTAAAACAATTTTTGGAAATACCAGGATTATTTCATGAAATAATTAAGCACAGGAACGAACTTATCAATGAAAAGTTAGTTATTATTAGTAATATCATTCAAGCAGAAATGTGGAAAACAAAATACAAAAAGCAGGATAAGTTGATACTACCTCTATTTCTTTACTACGACGACTTTCCGCCTAGTAATACTTTGGGAAGCCACGCGGGCAAACAACAACTGGGAGGTGTATACCTTTGCTTGCCTTTTCTTCCACCATATTTAACAGCCAAATTAAATAATATTTTTCTTATAAGTATTTTTTACACAAAGCATAGGAAAGAATTTGGCAATGCAGCAGTTTTCCAACATATTATTAACAATATGAACAATTTGAGTCTTAATGGAATTTCATTAAGCATAAATGAAAAAAGAAAAAATTTTTTTTAGATGCGTCCTTTTGTCAGGAGACAATAAAGGTTTAAATGAAATGTGTGGTTTCACTGAATCTTTTTCAGCTATAAGATATTGCAGATTATGCACTGCTTTATCTTCTCAATGCTGAGTCATGTGTGAAGAGGATACATCTTTATTAAGGACTAAAGAAAATTACTATGAAGATCTGAAAGCAAAGTGTATAACAACTGGAATAAAAGAAAATTGTATTTTCAACAATCTAATCGATTTTCATCTAACTGAAAATAAAACTACCGATTTGATGCACGATTGGTTTGAAGGTATTGCAAATCATGTAATTTCAAAGGTTCTGACTAACCTAGTATTCAATGAAAAGTTACTTACATTAGATGATTTAAATTTTAGAATAGACACTTTCGATTATAATCAGTTAGAATCACCGAACAAACCTCAACTGATTTTAAAAGAAATAGCGAAAAAATGTAAAGATAAGTTCCAAAATAAAATTAAACTGAGGCAATCTGCTTTAGAAATGCTGTGCTTAACAAGGTACCTAAGCCTAATAATTGGTGATTTAATCCCAGAAAATAATAGGATTTGGAAATCATATGTAATTTTAAATATGTAGCTCCAAGTTTTGTTCCTGCAGATTTAAGTAGGGTGAAACATCCTATTCGTAAACAGAATAATTTGTATATTGAATTATTGGGTTCATTAACGCCGAAAATGCATTTCGCTATTCATTTACCGAATATAATGAGGAATAACGGGCCACTTATACACTTCTGGAGTATGACAGGCGAACGCAAAAATAAAATGCTTAAAGATATTGCTGATAGCACAAGTTCAAATAAAAATTTGCCTTTAACTATCGCTATAAAAAATCAATTGCATCAGTGCTACATACGTCAAAGTTGTAAAAATGTAAGAGGTCATATAGAAGTAGGTACAGTTAAATCTCAAACTGATTTTGAGATAAAAAAATTTATTCCCGATGTTCAACAGGCCCGAACCTATACATTCGTTAATATCTATGGAACTAAGCATATGCAAGGTACAATTATTGTAACAAATTTAGGTAGATCTTTACCAAAAATCAGGCCATGCCTTTTGGTTAAAGTGCAAAATGAACATTATGTAGCCACTAGATACAAGATTTAATTTTAAACATTAATAAATAATTATTAAAACGTATTTTGTGTATTATTATTTTATCCACTTCATTTTCTATAAGTATAATGAAATAAAATACGTGATATAAGTTCGTCGTATACCCATTATTGAGTTTTGTTATTTTAATTACGTCTGAACCATAGCATCTCAAAGCTTTTGCACATGACGGTTCCAACGCCGAGATGTGGCGCCTCTAACTTCAGGTTGTAACGGTTCAGCGCATGGCTGAACTATATAGTGTCAACAATTGAATCACAATGACTCAATGTTAGATACCTAAGAGTTCAGATATACATTGAACTAATATACCTTGTTATTTGACTTATAAAAGATCAATTTTTGTATTAAGAAGGTTCAATTTAAAGCTGACATCTATTAGTTCAAAAGCTCTGATACTTAATGTATTAAAATTTTTTTCCGTGTAGCTTGATCACGTGAATAAATAATATTTTTGACAACAAAAAATTTCTTTTAAATGCCGTACTTGGACATATTAAACACTGTTGCAGCTAAACATCATGAATACCATGGAATGATGCATTCGTCGCCGCTTACTGCGACATAATCGAACACTAAACCAAGTAACTATTATAATGTATATTCGGAGTTTACATACATCATTCTCCGGTAGATTTCGCAAGTTCCTAGGCAAAGTAGAAAACTGTATGGACAGCCAGAAAGATTTTAGTAACGTTGTAATCTTTATAATACCATGATAGTTATTGTAGAATACGCCGATAATAATGAGTGATCAATGATAGCTTGATCACGTGAATAAATAATTTTTTTGACAGAAAATTCTTTTAAATGCCGTAGTTTGACATATCAAACACTGTTGCAGCTAAACATCATGAATACCACGTAATGATGCATTCGTCGCCGCTTACTGCGACATAATCGAACTCTAATCCAACTAACTATTCTAATGATTATTCGGAGTTTACATACATCATTCTACGGTAGATTTCTACAATTCCTAGACAAAGTAGAACACTGTATGGAACAGCCAGAAAGATTTATTTTTTTATTTTAACTAATCTGCTTAACGCTTGTTCACTATTTCTTCTGTATCTCCGAAAATATTCCGAATTTTTTCTGAAATTTTAGAGACATATTCTTGGATAGTTAAGCAAGAGATTTAGGCAAAAAATAATCGATTTTTTGAAGCCTCTATAGCAGACTCCCTCCTTAAATATCTTTTTGGAAGCCTCGACGAGGATTCAGGGAATCAGCTTCTGAAAATTATCGAGACATCAGTAAACGATACACGAAAATTAGCTGATCTATTAACCCAATAAACAGAGGAATGCAATCGAATTTTTAACAAACAGAGGATTGCAATCGAACTTTTACGCAATACTGTTTGCTACACAAGGGATTATTCATCCAGGATTCGTTGCACCTGATCAAATACAAAATTCCTCGGACGTAGAAAACACCTCTAGGACGTTGATTTTCCTTCCTTGGACATTAATACATCCATTGCGGAGATAGTCAAATTATCACAAGTACCTATCTTATATACAGGACAAAACCTAATATACTACATAACAATACCCCTCCTAGACTTCCCTACTTACCAATTGTATAAGGCAAATCCCTTACCCACGATACAGAAGACGTTAAACGACACGACAGTTTTCACTTACATGTGGCCAAAATTTGAATATTTTACAATAAGTCAAGATAAAACACGTTCCTTATGATTATTCAAGAATCAGCCGATAAATATAAAAATTTAAATACAACCCTTATATACAGAAATAACGGATTCGCGAATTAATCACAGTAGTTCTGTTGTAGAAATAAATCAACTTCTAAGATTCCATCTTGACGTTCTGAGATTATTTAACAACGATACCAGGGTGGCGCCAGAATCTCACATGGAAAATGTCATTGCCTTATACTGAATACCAAGGACATTTGCAGCATGGGGACATTTCCTTGCGGACACCCACAAATGTACACAAATGTACTACAACAGGTACTTCATCTAATTCATGACAGTAGCGTTTCCAGTCTTCTCTCTTGGCTAGTTCTACCGCAAGTTTGTAGCGCCTTTGGGCTGCTTGAAAGGCTTCTCTCTCCGCCGTTACTTTGTGCTTCCGGCACTTCCTTAACAGTTTTCTTATTTCTCTCCTCTGTGCATCCAGTTTTGGATTCCACCAAAGTGATCCTTTCCAGCTATCCTCAAAGGCCCCCACAATGGCGCCCTGGATTTACCTGCAGGCTGCGTCTATCTCCTCTGTTGTAGTTGGTAACCACAACTTTAGCTAATCTGTCCTTTAACCTTTTTTGGTATAGGTGTCAGTTTGTTTTCCTGGGCTTTTTCCATTTTTCTATCTCTCCTTTTACCTCCTTTAGTTCGAAACGAATTATCTAATGGCCCGATATACCTCTTGCGATTCCTCTCGACGCTAGAGTGATGTCCAGAACTTCCTCTCTAACCGCATTTCTGAAAGGTGGGGTATCCCCCCTGTTCAGAATATCCAATTCTGTAGAGGCTACATATTCCAGCAGGTTTTCACCCCTGCTGTTGCAATTTGTGCTACCCCAGATGATGTGATGCGCATTGGTATCACAACCCAATATAACTTCCTTGCCATCTTTTTAACACTTCTCAACAAAGGCCTTCACTTCGTTTGACGGGGGTCCTTTACCAGCATCTTCTGGGAAGTAAGCTGATGCCACCACTTTTTCCATGGTGGTGCATCCTTCCCTTTTCATTTTAATTATGACCGTTATGAGATCTGCGAGGCAGTGTTTCGACCAGGCCTGGCCCTGCAGTCCCTTCTAGATCACGCAGATTCTGATGCGAGTACTTTTATCGTAAAACACCTTAATTTAAGGTTCTTGAATTAGTGCGATGCCTGTTCGCATCTTAGCCAAACTCTTGGTAAATACCGCCGCATTGTTGGCACGTTCCCTTATTTTTTTCATTCGTACCCACTGGACTAATGCAAGAGAGAAATATAGAAGGACCATGGGTTGCAGTAGGTGCTGATATTATGGACCCATAATCAGCTTCTACAAATGGTTACAAGTATTTAATTGTATTCAAAGATCTATTTACGAGGTACGTGCAAATAAAACCTTTAAAAAAGTCTAACGCCAAAACGGTTTTAGGAATGTTTGAAGAATTGGTCATTAATCGCTGGGGATGTCCTAAGGTTTTCTGGACAGATAACGGCAAAGAATTATCAAACAAACTGGTTACAGAAAGGCTAAAAATTCGAGATTAACAATATGCTATTCAGTTTGTGACCAAATACTACACAGGATGCCCTGATAAAATTTTCTCCAACTATTTTATCATTGGTCAAGATCATCCTAACCTCTCTAAATAGGAAGATATACCATATGGTTTACTTAGTGAAGAAGCATGTATGTTGCCAGAAATCGGGTTTAGGTTCAGATTTTTTTTTATAGATGGAAGCAAGAGAAAATTTTGAAAAATATATATATTTAAAACTAAACTATCGTTACATCATCATCATCGTATAAACTTCGAAGTACAGTATTTCGCAAATGTCGTTTTCGCCTAGCTAATTTACGCGCGATATGTATATATTATATGCGCTGACGCGACTAATGCTTACCCGACCCTTGCAGCAGTGGCATTGGCACGATCTGTAGATGCAGCCGAAGCCCTGTGCCCGCGCTCCGTTGCTGTCGAGGATGGTTCCGAGATGGTCGCGACGTTCAACCTTCTCTCGTGTTCCTCTTTTGAAGTAAAGTACCAGAACTATAACGGTTTTAGTGAACGTCATTACTCGCGCTTGCACTAGCTATTGCCTTATTTGATTAATTTACTTACCCCGCGTAGCGGTTCTCCAGGCGCCTAGTGAGCGTCCGACGCCGTCGAGGCTCTTGACGAAAAAGGGGCGACCGATAATCGGCACTCCATCGCGAGCCGATGTCGATATTCGCATATGCCCCTCCCCGCGAAATCTGGATTACGCATACACTTACATCTAGCTGCTCGGTCTTGAATTCGCTAAACGCTCGCCAGCTCGCAGTGGCGCGTGCCGTCAATTTCGGCCGCTACAATGTCAATCGCCTTAATAAAACAGGAAAACAGAGTGTAATTAAAAAAAAGAGATATTACAAGAAATATTCCAAGAACAAGAGATGGAAATTGAACAAGACCAAAAACAATCGCTGAAAAAATCCATTTACATAAAATACATGCAAAATAAGTCTCTGATAATACAAAATAAGTTACTAAGAGACCTGAACAACGAATTAAGATACAATCAAATTATTGAACAAGTTCTTGATTAAAGAAAAAGAAGAATTAGTTTTCAAAAAAAGTATAATTGTAGGTGATTTTAACCTAGATATACTAGCACAAGAGCCCATTGAGCAAGATTTTTTGATAACATTTCTTGAAAATGGATATTATCCAACAATAAACACAGTTACAAGACCATCAGAACAAAACACCAACAGAGTATCCTACATTGACAATTTCTTTGTCAAGCTTTATAAGATTAACTATAAGTCATTTATTCTTGGATCACCATTTAAGGGGAGGTCGTACGATCCTACATTACATTATTGAAGAAAAGGGCACAACTAAGATAATTGTAATACGGAGTCAAAAATTATAAAATTAATAAATTTTTAATTTGGCATAAAACGATGTTGAGTTGAACGATCGCAGCGCCATTGCTTATTTGCTAGTAAGATAGCGACGATTTTTGACTCCGTATTACAATTATCTTAGTTGAGCCCCCTTCTTCAATGAATTTTTAAGTGGAATTTAATTTGTGCATTATTTCACTAATAAATGACAGAGAAAAGTTGGAAACAGCGATTCGTATCGCGGTCGGTAATTTAGGATGGTACGACCTCCCCTTAATGACCAATATTCCATATTTTTAAAACTAAAAACCAACAAACTAATAAAAATGAAAAAGGCGCTTCATAGTCAAAAAATTAATTTTTCTAAATTAAAACAGTATGCAGAAGCCACAAATTAGAATTTTCATCAATACAGCAACTCGGATGCTGCAATAAATGATATAAGAAAAACGATAAGACATTGCATACATCATTCAACATCTTCAGTCAAATCAAACAAACGCAGGAGAAATTAGATTACAAAGGCAATCATAATATCGTGCAATACCAAGGAAAAATTACATAAGATCCGGAAAAATGACTGTAACAATACAATAAAAAAGACCAATTATAAAAACTATGAAAAAATACGGAATAAAAGTATATACAAAGCAAAGCTTGATTATGATAAAAAACAAGTAGAAAATAATCCGAACAATCAACGTAACTTATGGAAAATTATTAATTACAAAATCGGAAATAATTTAAAAAACAATAGCAATATAAACCACCTAATAATAAAAAATGACAAAATACAGGATCCATAAAAAATTGCTGATAAGCTAAACATCTACTTCAGTAAAATTGGTTTAGAACCAGCATTCACCCTAAAAGTTTCTTCATCCAACCAATCCTGAAGGAGGAAGTGCAAAAAACGGTCTTAAATATGAAAAATAAAAATGGTGGTATAAATAATATAAATACACGAGTAATTAAAGAAATAATAAACCTGATAGCTGACCATTTAGCTTTTGTATATAGGGAGTTCAAAAATGAACTGGCACGACCAGTATATTCGTGTTCAGAGTAACATTCTAAGCACTTTTTCACTTTTGGCATTTTTCAGAATTTGGGATAATTATGGAGTTACTGTTAATTAAAATCTACGATAATTATCCAATCAGCGCTCGATTTGATGATGAACCCCGCATGGGACTCTCCCCGCGCGGCCCATGCTGCTCGAATAAACCCCGCCTACCAGCGTCAGCTAGAGCGCTGATTGGCTAATTATCAAAGTTTTTGATTGACCATAACTCGATAATTAGCCATAATTACGAAATATGCCAAAAGGGAAAAAATGCTTAGAATGTTATTCTGAACACGGATATACTGGTGGTGCCAGTTCATTTTTGAACACCCTGTATAATTTATGTATTGAGAAAGAAATATGGCCTGAAGCCCTAAAAACAGCTGAAATAGTGCTAATACATAAATCCAAAGAGAAATATCTCCAAAACAATTATAGACCCATATTCTTAATATCCAACCCAGCTAAAATATTTGAAAAATCGATTCTTAAAAGATCGATTAATTTTTTTTATAAAAATAAGCTAATGTCAAAAAATCAATACGAATTTAGGAAAAAATTAAGCACTTCACATGCACTTAACCACCACTTAACAAATAAAATATACAATAATATAGACATAAGTAACCCCACGGCAGTGGCTGGGGCCAGATTTGGCCAAGGCTTTAGACACAGTTGACCATCAAATACTGTTACCCAAATTTTAATCATATGTGTTCACGATTTGCATTTTTGAATTGCGCGCGCCCCATGGTTACCGACCGAGTTCATGCGCGCGTCGCTGCTCTGCCGCGCCGGCTGGCACTGCATTCCGGCACGCGCTTGCTCTGGCGATTTGCGCGTCTAAGGTAGCATCTCTAAGCGACCTCCGGTCTCTTCCTGCTGGCCTCTCGACCAGAACGGACACTTGATTTTGCTTCAAGACTTTGTGCATTTCGACCTGCTCGTCCACTGCTTCATTTGCATCACCTGTAATTCGCCATAAAGGCTCAGCTGCTCAAATCCTGCTCATCTCTACAGCTCAACAGTTTTTTCATTGTACTTACAAGTTATCTTTGTCGTTAAAGTTATGGACATTGCAGTGCTTAATTAAATAAAGCTCTTTATCAACTCAACAACGTTTATTTAATTCCCCGCTCGCTGTAACCACCATCATCCTAAATTTCTAACACAAATTCTCAAACAATATGAAATCAGTTTAAAAGCCTATTACTTGATTAACAACTGTCTCTCCATCAGAAAACAAAGAGTAAAAATAATTGGAGGCACGAGTACTTATACAACTGTACTCACAGACGTTCCACAAGGAACGATACTAGTCTCTCTATTTTTTATTATATACATAGATGATATGCTGAAAAATTTCTATAAAGGTCTTCTATATGATAGAAAAAGATGATATCATATCGTACGTATGCTGATGACACAGCGATAATAGTAACTGGAAAGACCTAGAAAGAAGTGGAGACCAAACTCAATTTTTATCTAACAAGGTCGCTATACAGGGTGTCCAAAAAGTCTAAAAACACCCAAATAACTTTTCAGGTGATTTATTTGTAAAAAATGTCAAGGTCATATTCGATGTAATTTTCGACAAGGAATTCAACGGCGATCTTAGATTTGATCTTGAAGATGACCTTGATGGTTTTTTTTAAGGTCAGGTCAATTTTTTTTAATGGGAAGCACTATTTTTGACATTAGCAATGGAAAGAGCGGGAAATTTTACATTCAAAACCATTGAGATCAATAATTTTCCTTTGATCTTAAAGGTTATTTGATTTTACTTTTCGCGTTACCCAGGAACAACGGCGTGGACGTAGTAATTTCTGTTTCCTCTGGGGTGCTTTATTATCGCGAGTCCCCTTGCCTCTCACGTGATTGGATAAATATTTTCAACTATGATTATCGTAGATGCTCGAACTGCTCCCCATTTACTTCTTGACACTGTCCTAATCGATGGTAAAAAGCACCAACAGCATTTCTGAAGATTTCAGCGGGGATGAGAGCTGATTCATCAATGATCCTTTGCCGTAATTCATCCAAATTTTGGGATTTTGTTTTGTACACTCGATCTTTCAAATACCCCAAATAGAAGTAATCAAGAGGCGTCAAATCGGGAGATCGAGCTGGCCATTCAATAATGCCTCTTCGTCCTATCCATCGATTAACAAATACCGCATCTAAGTAAGCGCGAACAGTTCGTGCATAATGAGCTGCTGCGCCATCCTGTTGATACCATGTGCCATTGAAGTTTTCTCCGGTTATTTCCATTATTGCAGGAACTATTTAATTGCGGAGCATAGCTTCATAATTTTGGGCATTCAAGTTACCATCAATAAAAAATGGTCCTATAATTTTATCATGTAGTATTCCAACCCAGACATTTAATTTTTGTGGATATTGTGATTTAGCTTCTCGTGCCCAATAAGGATTATCAGCTGCCCAATATCTACAATTAGGCCTATTCAAACTTGCGTCAAGTTGAAATGTAGCTTCATCTGAAAATTCTACGTTAAATAGAAAGTTAGGATTTTGAACTATGCGAGCCATCGTATCATCATAAAATTCAACGCGACGGTCGAAATCATCTTCGTTCAGTTTGTGTATCAGTGTTACTTTGTAGGGACGGAAATTCGCTTCATATAGTATGTTATGAACAGATGATGTACTAACTTCGTGCTCTTGAGCAGCTCTACGAGTGGATGTATGTGCATCTTCAGTGAATGTTAACAAAACATCTAATGACTTCTCTTCATTACTTGCTGACTTTGGTCTACCTGATCTAGGCAAATCACTAATAGTGCCGGTATTTTCAAACCTTTTAACAGTTTTTTGAACTGTTGCAAATGAAATTAGAGTCCTGTTAGGCCTAAATGTAGCATTGAAAAGATCCCTTACAGCCCTATAAGATCGCTGCACCGGACCCCAACCTCTCATTGTGAGAAGCGTTATTTTTTCTCTATCAGTGAGTTTGTCTATTGGACTTTTCTTTGCAAGAGACGCAAGCTGATTAGAATATGAAAATTCAAAAACCAGTAAAATATTTTTTTCAGATTGTACACTACTGCTGAGGAAAATTATTTGAACGAATTCAATAGAAGAGCTTGAAATGATAATAATCAATAATTGTTTCTGGGTAACGCTATGGAAACTTCTCCTTTTTCAATTGCCGATATCAGATGAGGGGGACTTAAGAAACAAATTTTGACCTTGGATTGACTTTAAGCATACAAACAAGGTTAGGTTTGAGGTCAGCGCTACTTGTGATTGAAGAAAACAGTTGAAGTAAGCTTTGATCTATTTCCTTCAATCGAGTTTTTCTTAGAGACCTCAAAATTGAATAACCTCCAAATGACCTTTAAGATGAATGGAAAATTATTAACCTCAATGGTTTTGAATGTAAAATTTTCCGCTCTTTCCATTGCTGATGTCAAAAATGGTGCTTCCCATTAAAAAAAAAATTGACCTGACCTTAAAAGATCCATAAAGATCATCTTCAAGGTCAAATCTAAGGTCGCCGTTGAATTCTTTGTCGAAAATTACATCGAATATAACCTTGATATTTTTTACAAATAAATCACCTGAAAAGTTATTTGGGTGTTTCCAGATTTTTTGGACACCCTGTATGGCTAGCCCGAAATAAATTATCTTTAAATGTAGACAAGACGGTATATAAGGCGTTTGTCAACTATTCGAACATATTAAACAAAACAATAACTCGTGTAGATCGCACTAAATACCTGGGAAATCTAATAGATAGTAATATGAAGTAGAATAAACGCACAGAAAACATATACAATAAACAGAAATACCTAATTTACGTCTTTTATAAAACTATCAAAAATCATGCCAACACAAACTTTATACATGCTTTACTATGCCTTTTTTCATAGTGTCATAGCCTACGATATTGTTGTTTGGGGAGGGGCAAATAAAGGAAGAACAGTAAACCTGCAGAAGCTGAAAATTAGGCTATTAAAAATAATAAACAAAAATTATTTTGGGCTGAAGGATTACTCTTTACTAATTCTACCAATATTACGAGAAACAAAAATATACAACTACCAAACACAAAAAACTGTGGGTACAAAAAGCAGTTACATTAGAGCCACGATGCTATTTAACAGTTTACCTAACGAACTAAAGAATCTATATGCAATAACTCAGCGAGGAAACGTAAACTGAAAATCTGGATAAAGAATAACTAACCTAAATTTGATGAATAGTACTAATCAGAAGAAAATTAACTGCTACAATTAACATAAAATTATTAAACATAAAAAATTATGTCGAATTATAGAAAATTTTCTAAACAAAACTAAGAAGGAAAATAACAGAAATTTATTTTTTTCCACTTTCGAAGTCCAGGGAAAAAAGATAATCAAAGAAAAATTAGTACAAATTGTTAGAACTTTCATATATGCAAAAGGAAAATGTCAAAATTACTACAAAAGAACTCATCGACGAATGTAAAATTACAAGATATAATAGCATTAGTTGGACTAGTCTTTACATCAACTTGTAAATGTTATTCCAGCAGAGAGTACAAGGAAATTTTCCCGCATTACAGGGAGACATGTGCCCGTGGTCTAATATGACCTAAAAAGCTAAACCATTTTGAGAGAAATTTACAAAAGGAGAAGAAATTTGTCGACATAAATGTATCCCAAAACCAGCTCAATGTTAATTAGATATTGGAAATGAACACCTTTTAAATTGTACTGGAGCTTTGTAAGGTTTTAGCATTTCGTTTTTTACCTAGTAACGATGTTACTGGGTATTAAAACTACGCTCTACGTTACAAAACCCCTTATTTATGTTACTGATTTATATTTCTCTTTTAGTTTTAATTTTTAGTTTTATACAGGGTTAATATGTCCCATTTTAAAGAAACCACCGAGATATTTTCGACAGTTGGCGTTGCATAAAAAAATTGTTGAGAAAAAAAATTGTTGAGAAAAAAAATTGAGGAGTTTAAAAATGTTTAAATATTAGCAATTTTTTTCTCAAAAACTATGAGTTTAGTCAAAAAAGTATTAGAAGCACTTTTGATCCAAAATTATATGCTCTTTCCGAATCCGGTGTCAAAAATGGGGGTTCTTATTCAAAAAATCACTTTGACCTTCATATGACCTTGAAAATAAATCTCAAGGTCAAAACTGATTTTATAGAGAGATAGCCCCCACTGTCCCAAACAACTTTTGTTTGAACAATTTTTTTATGCAACGCCAACTGTCGAAAATATCTCGGTGGTTTCTTTAAAATGGGACACCCTGTATAAAGCCATGCTAACGCATAGAAATTTGATTTCCTCTGCTAGGTTATTGGTTTTGTAACTTGTTTATGTATATCAATTTTTAATCGTGTATATGTATCAACTAGTTTAAATAAATAAATAAATATATCTGTTTCGGAGTGAGTGAGGGAGAGAGAGGTAGTTAATGTAATATTTTTGAAATCTCTCTTATAACGCAAAACGCGATATACTAAAATTTGTTCTTTTAAAAATAAAGGCATGTACCTTGCAATTACACCGATGTAAAGACGAATACAAAGCCATGCTTGGACGCACAGTTGTTTCTGTGTGCGTGTGCGCAGGGACGTTGGTGTGCGTGCCCTGCTCTCGCTTGCACACACAAAGCGCGCACTGCCCGAAAAGCACATTTATATAATTAAAACGGAGAAGAAATAAATTTTACCGACTGAATAACTTGAAACGTAGGCGTCGCTCAATAAGTGCATCTTTGTTCGTGACCTTGACTTCGACCTTCAAGGTCATTTCGAAGTCAAGTCAATTTTTTCAAATGGCAACCCCTAGTTTTGACGCCGAAAATTAAAAGCGCGGAAAATTCTACGTCCAGATGTGACCTTGAGTATTAGAAAAGTTTGACCAAGGAAGTATATTTTCTTCTATCCAATAACAAATTAACGTTTGAGGAAATAAATGTGTATGTATGTATTTATTAAATGTATAATTATGTAGTAGCTTAATTTAATCCTCGGCGATGATAGCTCCAAAAAGTCGTCAGGCACGTCCAATGGAATCTGCTTCCAAGGCGAGAGTGACGCGGAAACTGGATCGAACTTACCGCCTCCTTGTAACTGCTCTTAATTATCTCCTTGTCGCACTTGTAGAACTAACCCTAATCGCTTGAGACAAGTTCTAACTGGCAGTGTACAATTGGATACTTTTCTGACCTTGAAGTTCCCATTGCGTTTCAAGCCAGAAAAGCGTACTGAATGTTCCGAAAATATTTTATATTCGAAGGAATATATTCAAATTTTGAAAACGGAACATATTTAAATAGTATATTACTATTAAAATCAAGATAAATTGTAAAATTTAAATAAACATTTTGTTACAACTGTTATTCTTATTTTCATTTATTTTACTAAAATTATTATACTTTAATCATAAAACCCAACCGGAATATAAAAAATATTAAAATAGACAGTTTTTCTAAGTACATTCCAGATCTGCATAGGAAAATACATATCTGTCTTTTCCTCAAAAAATGGCCAGAAATAAAAGAACTTTTAAAATTTTTTTCATTTTTCTAATCCATTTATCAATAATACAAAATTATTTTTTTAATTGATAACGTATACTATTTTTAAGTTCTTCGAACGACCTTAAAAATGCGATATCCAAACGTTTTCTCCGATCATTTTTTGCTGAGATATTCTACTTTCTGTAAAGTAAAAGAATTACATTATCGTTCCTAAATTTTTGAGTGATACTGTAGGTATTGGCAAATAAAATTTAAAATTTCCGCCAAGTGAGGACGGAGAGGTTGTCACTTGTAGTACCGTAACACGTGATTAGCTCGATTGTACAATTAGCAGCAATTTTAATAATAATTGCAGAATCAGGCTTGTCTCGAGTGCATACCTTATCGCTTCACGGGTAAAACCCCCATAAAAGTAGGGACTGCGTTTCATACTTGCAAAGATGCGGATGTGAGAACGTTCGGCAACGGCCAGATTAAAAAAAAGAAATGAGATATGCGCTGAAGTAAGAGTTAAAAAGAAAAGAACGCCAGAAAAAGTGCGCGTAAGAAAAAAAGAAATTAAAAAATAAAACCATGCAATCTATTATTAGCCTTGTTAAACACAACGTTTCTTAATAATAAAGATTTTAATTTTGCAAAAAATAAAAATAAATATCATAAGTTTCCCAAAAAGTTTTTTCGTTTTGTCTTATTTCCCACAAGTAGTTAATTTCTAAACAGTAAGTACAACCATTAATGAGGTACACCAGTTAATCACGTACCCGTTAATAAGGGGTGTATTTGGGTACAACTCTTAATAAGGTATATCCCTCTATAAAGGGTTTACTGTATGTAAGCACAATCCTTAATAAGGTACCCCTTAATAAGAGAGGTACTTTATTTAGGTACAACATTTAATAAGGTATACCCATTAATAATACCTTGATGAGAAAACCGTGAAAAAGTTTTTCTCATCAAGCATATGTATTTAAAAAAAAGCATAGATTAGGAAATAAAGGTTAACAGTTAAATTTTTTTCTCTTACGTTTTTTTTTAATTTAAATTAAATATCAATCATTTAAAACATAATTTTAATTAAAAAAATTACAATGCTATTAATTCTGAAATTATATTATTATTTAACTATTTCAAAAATTACTTATTTAAAGTATTCATTAGTTTTTAAAATTTTGATTTTAAAAATCATTTATACCCAACAAACAAAATGACGGCATGTGCTGGCACGATGCGGACACGCGTGTCGATTCCTATGTTTAAAGCATAGGACTCGGTCGGTAAACGGCACGTGTTTGTTGGGTAAGAGGATGCTTATCTTAATCTCCGTGCTCTACTGTACCGGCAATTCACTATATTCTCTGCTAGCATCTAAGGCAAATTTTATTTTTCAAATAATTTTAAAATTGCTTTCTTAATGGCATTTCTGATTCTATCAAAACATTATTTATAATTCGTAGAATGTGCGTAGACTTCTTTTATGGTTTATGATTTCAATTCCGATTGAAAAATAAGTTGGTATTTTTAGCAATAGGAATTGTAATCACCCAAAAAAGAAGTTTACGCACATTCTACGAATTATAAATAACACAGCCCCACGGGAGAAAAAAAGTGGCCTGTGCGAAAGACAAGACCATGATACCTTTACGTTTTCGAGGTCGCTGAATCTGATTCCGGGGTCCGTTTGACCCGGTTGGCTCTCGTTCAAGGTCAAACAAAGATCAAATTCAGAGAATGCATTGTAAATAAAATGTACCAGCATATTCACATTTTTTTGAGGTCGCTGAATTCGAATCCGAGGTGCGTTTGACCCGGTCAGGTCAGGGTCAAGGTCAAATTCAAAGAAAAAGCTGCATGGAACAGTTTCAAAGAAACTGTAACAAATTTCCTGGGTAATAAAAAAAGTGAAAACTATAAAGAAATAGTAGCCGAAATGGTTACAAATTTTGGGGCATTTGGTTGCAATATGAATTTGAAATTACATTTTCTTGACTCTCACATTGACTACTTCCCGATCGACTTAGGTGCTTACAGTGAAGAACAAGGAGAGAGATTCCATCAAGACATCAAAGAGATGAAAAGACGGTATCAAGGACGATGGAATGTCAATATGATGGCAGATTTCTGTTGGAACTTAAAAAGATAAACAGAGAAAAGGGGCGCCAAACGCAAAAGAAAACCACTCTTGAGATCGTTTCTTGATAAACAAGTGCGGTATAGCAAAGGAAAATAAATTAGAAAGATGTTTTATGAGAGTATGGATCAAGAAACATGTAAATATATCTTTTACTTTGTTTGCAATGCATGCTCTGACTTTCACATTGATTCGACTTTCAACGAGGGCCAATGGGATCAAACGGACCCCGGAATCAGATTTAGGGACCTCGAAAACATGTAAAGATACCTTTTTCACTTTGACTGTAATGCATTTTATCATTTTGACCTTGACCTGACCTTGACCCTGACCTGACCGGATCAAACGCACCTTGGATTTGAATTCAGCGACCTCAAAAACATGTGAATATACTGGTACATTTTATTTACAATGCATTCTCTGAATTTGACCTTTATTTGACCTTGAACGAGAGCCAACAATGGTCAAACGGACCCCGGAATCAGATTCAGCGACCTCGAAAACGTAAAGTTATCATGGTCTTGTCTTTCGCACAGGCCACTTTTTTTCTCCCGTGGGGCTGTGTAATGTTTTGATACAATCAGAAATGCCATTAAGAAAGCCATTTTAAAATTATTTGAAAAATAAAATTTGCCTTAGATGCTAGCAGAGAATACAGTGAATTGTCGGTACAGTAGAGCACAGAGATTAAGATAGACATCCCCTTATCTGACCAAACTTTAAAAAAACCTTTAAACTGACCAAGCGCTAGCAAAGGAGAAACAACGCTAGTTAAATTATTATTAACACAAGCCCACAAAATAGTTGCCGGAACTTTTGAGTAAATAGATATATTCCTAGGTATTTTCCATAGCTAAATCCGAATCTGAACTTATATTATTAGATATATGATAATTTTTCGATAAAAAAGAAAAAAACATTATTTTCTGTAGTCATTTTTGTATTTAAAATTTAAACTTAGATTCTCGCTGACATGTTTATTGAGTTTGGTACGTCATGAAAAATTTTAATTATTATTTTCTATTTTCTTTATTGAACTCCTTTTTCATGATGGAACAAAACAAATGAGGAGCCTGCTGCAATAACCGCCTTAGCGCGTTTCCCAGTCCGGCTTCGACAGACGACGGAGCATCGCGCGACTTCTGTTACATGATATTGCTACCGCCGAGGCTGGCTGGGCTATGGCATTTTATCACACAGCATTCTAAAAACTCCCGCCACATTTTACCTAATCGATAATTTTGTATAAAACGTTGCTATAATCTTCTTTGTTAAATAACAAACAACTAAGTTGCAACAATTTTTTTCAACTCGATCATTACGTAGATGCTTTTTTAATCCAATGATAGCCTTGCGAAATCGTGCATTTTTTTCGAAAAAAAATATCATAAAACGATCATAATTTACTTTAATACTTCAAAATCAATCTAGAAGACGCGGAAAGAGTGAACGAATAACATACTATACTTTTGTTAAGAAATGTTCACCATTCCACTTGTAGGTAAACGTGCTGAAAGTAGTAAATAGTCGTACATTTTAAATAAAATATTATGCAAATCCAAGACATTTGTTGTCCTTTCTTATATAATTAGCTACCTCTGCACTCAGTTTCAAGTTATTATATGCATAAGAATGGCATTTGAACAAAATTCACAACAATTACTGTTTTTTAAAGCAATACAATCTTACCTGTGGTTTTTCCCACTGTTCAATGTTAGATTCTTTTATTTCGAAATAAACACGTTCTATGCGTTTATTGCTGCCGAGAATTTCTATTCTACCTAAAAATTGTTCGAAGTAATTAAGAACTGAACCCGCTGTTTCCAGAAACCGAGACAATCGCGGCTCATTTGGCATATGCTCCGATAAATTCGTTAGTAATACGGCAAGATTAAAGCCAATTTCTTTTGCTGGTTCGTGAAATCGTTCCATAAATGCTATATAATTAATTTTACCATCGTGATTGGTCTCACAACAGGCTAGTAAGAAATCCATTTCTTCTCTACAAATAATATCGGAGAATTATTTTTTCTACGTTGATTAATTAAATTACACGAATCTACATAAATTTAAATACTTACTCGCTGTAGTTTTTTGTCTGTTCCATTTTTTCTTTAAAATCTTTTGGATAAACCCAACCATCATCTGCTTCGGCAAAGGCAGAAGATACCAAACTTTTAAGTTTCAAAAACATATCGAAGTATTTAAGAATTAATTCAACATTACTGGCTGATTCAACTAAAGTATCTACCATTTGCTTCCCGATTGTTCCATTAACTACATTTCCTAGAAAATTTAAATTAAGCATTATTTTTTATTTTATGATTTATTAGTAAACTTAAAAAGATTCGCTTCTACTACTACAGTAACTATAAAATAAATAAATAATGACAAATTTTTAATGCCATTATTTATAATAACAACTATTAATTATCGTGCGACACATTCACATGTATTCAACCCCTCTGCGCTGAATAATTTTTTTAAAGATTATTGTTAAATTTGAGAAGATTCTCCTAAAAACTTGTAAGAAATTCACCTAAATTTTTTTTCAAAGCTTTCCCTGCCTAATAAGATACTTTCCAACCACGCCCTACCAGATTCTTAAAGGTTGTAATATACCAGTATAGGTGCGCCATATTGCCAATTTTAAATTCCTTCTTTAACTTTGAAGAATTTAATATCACTTTAGAATCTAAAAATATTAAGTCGTCTGCAGGTATGAATGGCATCGAAAACTCCACTACCAATAAAGTACAAACTTCTTTTGTTAGATATTTATAATCATATGTATTTGGAGAACTGAATCGGGATGAGTGTCGAGGATTCCTCTTCAACTCCCTTAAACCACTGTGACTCGATGAAAGGTCGGACGGAAGAAAAGCTCCGGCTTTGCTCGAGCCTTTATCCTCACCACCCATCGTGGTGGTTCTGGCTGTGCCAAGGTGTTGGCGCGGGTAGGTAGCGCGCGTGCGTCATCTGAAGTCACTGCTGCTTCCGTCTTTGCCGACGGTGTGACTTCGCAGGAGCCTCCACATGCATAATTTTAATTCATAGCTCAAAAGCTGGAAAAAATTGACGGCGAAGGTCTTCGACCGATTTCTCTATAACATCTTGCGTCTGTAAACTGTTTGAAACAATGAACAAAAACAGAATCCAAGTCTGGATCGAAATAATTGCCGATAGTCAACACGGCTTTTGCAGAGGTCACTCTTGTTTAGATAATCTTACGTATCTTAAATTAAAAGTTGAAGAAGCTTTTGTAAAAAAAGCAGTTCTATATGCCTTTCTCGATGTACAAGGCGCATTCGATAATGTCCAACTAGACATCCTTTTAACAATACTGTTTTCAATAGGCTGCCCTCTGCGGATCCTTATTTTTTTTTTTTTTTTCTTAAATTCCCAACTTGAGAAAGAGACATTATGATGCTGTGTTTCCCTATACGCGACCTCAACAAATAATTTTTGAAAGCCGGTACGACAATCACTGCATCACAGTCCTTGAGCCGCAAGCGACTCAAGCCAGATAATCATTTAGTATTGTATAACAATGTACACAAGATTTATTTTATTTGCGATGATTCGTTTACAAAGGCCTTAGCTAAACATATCATAATAAGAAAGCATTTTCAACGCATTCACTTAACAACGCTTTCTTGTTTTTTGTAAACAATAAAAACTACCTTAGCAACGCTCTTCGTCACTGCCTATACAAATAACGCTTAGCAACGTTTTCTTAAACCTCGCTGTACATTCAACACGGCTACTCCATCAAGTAAAGGCGTGATTTCGCCGAACAAATGATACGTGAAAACAATAATTAAGAATTGGCGATACCAATAATATCACCGCAATTCCAAAACCTCTTTTCCCCCGCGCGGCTGGCTCACAGCAAGCTTTCCTCTAGGCACTGGCAACATACACTGGCAAACAAATTAGTAACTCACTGTTTCCGTTAGGACACGTACCGTGAAATTATTTATTTATTTGTTTGTTTGTTTGTTTAAAAAGTGAAAATGCTAGTTTTGGGGGTCTTGCAAGTGAGCGCCAAGTCTTCATGCCTAATAACATCGTTACTAGGTAAAGAAAATTCATTACAACTTGCAAGACCCCCAGTCCTAGTTAATGTTGTGTAATTATGTTTTCATCACCAATATCTAGTGAGCATTGAGGTGGCTTTTGTGAACATCTCTGTTGACGCATTTCTGCTTATTTTGTAGATTTCTCTTTCAAAGTTATTTAGTCTCTTCGGGCAGGTGAGCCCAACAGCACAGGTGAATCTGTAGTGCGGGAATATTTGTTTATGCTCATTGCTAGAGTAGCATTTACAAGAGGAAGTGAAAATAATTCCATCTAAATTAATAATATCTAGGTTCTTGTTTTGTCTCGAAATAGTCTGCATAGAATTTGTAAATGTTTGTGTTGCTCTGTTTCCTCTGTCAAAATATAGGTATGCTTTATTATTTCCTAAGTAATTGATATCCCCATACGACATTCTAATAGCTTTTGATTCTGTTATTTTATGTTATTCTGTTATTCTCTTATGTAACTATTTTTTATGCTGACGTTCCTTTTCGGTATTTGAATACTTTTGTTCCTCGTTTTCGTATTAGATTCTAAGAATTTTTGTTGAAGTTCATTATAGTAATATAACATTGATTCCAGAGTAAAAGATTGATCCAAATTAAGTGGAGTTTTTTTTTTTCAAAATAAATTTATTTTTATTTATTACCCTTAATAGTTTGTTCTGTAAGTTTTGTAGACAGTTAAGACACCCTGTATATGCTCCTCTCCATGCAATGATTCCATAAGTCATTATACTATGAAATAATACATAGTAAAGCATTCGTAGAGTCTCTGTGGACATAATTTTTGATAATTTGTAGAAAGTAAAAGTTAGATATTTTGTCTTGTTGTATACGTTTTTGGTGTGGGTATCCCATTTCATGTAGCTTTCGAATATTATACCAAGATATTTATGATTTTGCACTCTATTAATAATGCTATCATTGATTTTTAAGTTTATATTTTTAGGTGTACTGTTAATATTGTTGCCAAATTCTTTGTAAACTGTTTTGTCTGTGTTGAGTGATAATCTATTTAGAGCAAGCCAAGTTGATATTTTGCTCAAAAAGTTGTTCATATCATGTTCCACTTTTTATTAATTTAAGAGCATTACCGCGTATGCCATAATTGAATAATTTCTTTATAAGAATTTTATGATTTACAGTGTCAAAAGCTTTCGCCAGATCCAAGAATGCTGTTGCAACTGGTTTGCTTTTGTCCAGTTGATATGTAACTAAGTGCATCTTTAGTGCTTCTGTTTTTCCTAAATCCAAATTGTTTATCCGAAAATAAATGATGTCTATTGAAGAAATCCAGTAATCTTTTGAATTATCTAAAGAAAACTTCGATCGCGCGATGCTACTTGACATGTATCGTGATAGAGAGTACCGCACAAGCTCCTGTCTGCTGGCTCTCTAATCTGCCGACGTAAGCGCTCTCGCGCTCCAGCTTGCAGGCGCAGAACGGTACTTCAATACTCAACATAGCCATGAGTTTTCGACTCGGCCGTTAACTATGACTTCACGGCTCAGGATCCGCTGAACATCCAGCAGTGGAACCTAAAAATCTAACGCTCTTCACACCCATAACCCACGCACGCTCTCAGACTCGCCAGCTTGCTGTTGTTCCATCGACACTCTCCTCTTAAACTCTTTCTTCCTCGTAACATATTTACTGATGCAAGTGTCAACGAACCCACAAAAGTATATAAAGGAGTTCATCAAGGAGGTGTACTATGCTTCTTACTTTATTTAATATACAGGGTGTTCAAAAATGAACTGGCACGACCAGTATATCCGTGTTCAGAATAACATTCTAAGCACTTTTTCCCTTTTGGCATAATTTGTAATTGTGGCTAATTATTGTGTTATGGTCAATCAAAAACTTTGATAATTAGCCAATCAGCGCTCTAGCTGACGCTGTTAGGCGGGGTTTACTCGAGCAGCATGGGCCGCGCGGGGAGAGTCATGCGGGGTTCATCGTCAAATCGAGCGCTGATTGCATAATTATCGTAGATTTTAATTAACAGTAACTCCATAATTATCCCGAATTCTGAAAAATGCCAAAAGTGAAAAAGTGCTTAGAATGTTATTCTGAACACGGATATACTGGTCGTGCCAGTTCATGTTTGAACACCCTGTACGTAGGCGGAATATCTTGCAATCTTCCAATAAATATTATTTCATAGTTTGTTGATGATATCTTACTTTACATCAAATTTAATTATTTACAAAGAGCAAAAACTTTTATTACAAAGGCAATAAAAATACTAAAAAATAATTTTAAAATCTTAGGTTTCGAACTTACCCCTACAGTCTTTATACATTTTGCAATAAAGGAATTCTTCCTGTAGAAACTGAAATAAAAATTGAAGACATTGTAATCAAATCCAGTGAATCGGTATGTTTTGACGGCATCACGTTTGTCTATAACATATCGTTCACATATCAAGTTGATAATGTACTGAAGCGATGTTCGAGAGCTCTAAACTTCGTAAAATTCCTTAGTAGGACTTGAGGGAGCTGATCCGACTATCCTATTAACTCTCTACAGAAGTTTTGTCCGTTCTACTTTAGAGTATGGTAGTTTTGTTTATTTTACCTTCGCAAAAAAAGTCGCATAGAAAAAATACAATTTAGCACCTCAATAAACGTTTTAATAGGACAATCAAAACTCCTTCATATAAAATAAAGAAGGTCATTCCTATGTAAATGTTTTCTAGCTAGAACCTTTTCTAATCCTAAGTCACAAGCCCTTAGATCTTTGAAAAATTTTTATTTTACCAATAAAAAGAGATCAGAAAAGAAAAATAAAAAAATTATTTTTTGTGTTGAAAAAATTTACGTAAGCCTCCTAAACAAAACTATTAATTTACTCTGATGGGTACAAAAAAACTTCAGTCACTTGCCTTCCGATAAATATCAGTTTTAGAAATAAGTTGAAATTATCTAAATTTTCTGATAAAATGTTGAATGAATTCATTGTAGAGAGCTCTACATTAGCCGTTTTTACAGACGGTAGTAAGATCTCCCAAGCCACTGATTCAGCTTGTCTCGCTCCGTAAGTAAAAATTTAAATCCAATGAAAAATTACCATCTTCTGTTTTTACGGCTAAATGCATTGCTTTGAAAGATGTCCTCTATGTAGCTATTCAATATAGCAATCGTAACATTTGTATTTTTTCTAACTCCCTCAGCGCTCTTAAAGCTTCATTTGCTCTCTTCAAGCGCTTCTCAATGTTCATCACTTGTTGAGTATTTGGGAGGTGGCGACTTGGAAACCCCTCCGCATAAGTACGAGCAGTAAGTCTGTAATTCCTACCACATTCACCTAAGTTTATAAGAATGTTGACTACTTCATTTGGCGTCTAATGTACTAAAAAATATTGTATGAAGTTGGTGAAAGCTCAATTATACATATTACAAATGAATTACCAATCGAGAATATTATACTACATCAATTCAAACCAGGTTTCGATCGCATAAAAATTCTAGTACCCGATTGTTCCCAGAAACCAATCTGATAGTAGTCGACATTTACGTTTAAATAAAGTTAACCTAAGTTTATTATGACAAAAATGCTATTAAATTACTTATAAACCAAAAACTGTGCTATACTATAACTAATATTAATTTACAAAAAAAAATTGTAGTGACAAAAACGTTGTATTTTCTCAATTCGATAGATCATCAGCCATAAAATCTTCACTGGCTGAGTCACTGCACGATCTTGCCTTAAGTGGCTGGATCATTGTACGATTGGAAAATGTATAAATCTTGATATTATATCCAAGGTCAAACTTTTTTGTGTCCAAGTTCATATTTGATTCTAAAAAAATAGGAGTTCACATTTCAAAATCCTAAGTTGATCTTCAAGGCCATGGTCAAGGTCAAATCCAAGTTCATCATAGGATAGCTAGGGAACATCCTAAGTTCTTTGTCTTATGAAATAGTTTTAAACAGTTATCATCCAATTTGAATTTTCGATCTCAATATATTTTTTTTATTTATTTTTACCAGTTGATACATAATCATATCAATGTTATACTATTTTAATGAATTGCAACAAAAATTTCTAGAATCTGATACCACAACTAGGAAGAAAAGTATGAAAGCATTCAAATGCCACCCCGTGACCGCTGAAAAACGCGCTTCATAAAAACAAACACTGAGAGGAAAATGAGCAGACACGCTCAATTAATCACTTTCGTAATTTCACTTCAATCCACTGTATATTCAATATGACGTGTTATACACTTGTCACGAGTGTGCATCCGTACCGACTTATTCTTATGACTTATAATCGCAAACGTTCCTCACCACTAAATCTTCCTCGAAGTAATAGCCTAATTATCTTTCTACTCATTACAACTAGAACTACTAATAAAACGTCCCTAATAAACTCTACGATAACACCTACTAGACTCCCTACTACAAAATCTACTAAAACGGCGAAAATTCAATAAGCAAAACTTAGAAAAGCGTGGTGTCATTAAGAGTACCTATTCCAGAATGGTGGTTTAATTCGCAAACCGTCGTCCTCTCCGCGTCGCGAATATCGCGGTCCTTTTCTAATGCACATAAATCATCTCTTAACGATCGGTGCGCCGGCTCGCGTATTCCTCGAAATTAAAGATGTCAATCTATAGTTATTTTCTAGATATTTTTCTTTTGTTTTGTGTATATTTACTACTTATTTTGTTTTTTAAAACTTCACTGTCACAATTCACTGTCTATGGCATTATGTTTTGTATCTAGTGTTGAATTGTTTATTGTAAAAATCACAGTTAGGACACATGAGAGTAGTACTGTTACACTGTGTGGCAGTATGATTGCCAGCGCACTTGTAACGTGGCTTGATTTTGACACTTCGTAGCGCTGTGTCCGAATATCTAATAGCGGTTACTTAGTGACATACTTATAATGTCAAAAAACGTGAAAATTTTGATAATCAACAAAGGTTTTATCTCTATTTTCTTTTATTTGAGTTAAAATTTTTGGCGTAATTTCAATGTTGCCTTAAAAAATTTTATCAATGTTTACCACTTTTACTGTAGCATTTTTTATTTTTTCTTTTTTAATTTTAAAATTGTGAGTTCTTTTTTTTAAGAGTTTTCAACTGTATTTACACTTTCCAGATTCATATAATTTATTATAATTATGTCCTTGTTTGTATTGAAAATGATCTTTGTATAGTTTTGTATTTTGTTGAATGACGCACGACTGTATTTTCTAGATCACTTTTGTCTTTTCTATCTGTTTGCTTAACTGTAAGTGTTGGTACTTATTTTTTTTCTTTTAATTCACTGTTTCAATCGGTTAATAATTTAATTTATATTTTTAGCGATTCAATTTCACTGTAGTATTAGAATATTGTTGTTTCATATAGATCTAATTTACTTATATACATGCCATTTTCTTTTCCTTTTTCTTCAATTATTTCCATTAAGATTTCTTTTTTTATTTGCTCCCTGTTTTCCTGTTTTAATAAGGTGATAAACTCCCACGCATCTTTGCTTAGCGATCCATTTGGTACGCTGGCCCCTTGAACAGGTTAGGATGATCTTGATATATGACAAACAAACTTAATATGATTTTTACTGGACATCCTGCGTTGTATTTCACTACAAATTCACTAGTATGTTAAAAACTACGACAAACTATGCACACAACAGCGCCAACTTTCACTTTAGAGGGACGCGTGTTAAATTTACGCAGAGGGGTGTCAAGGAGCTCCTTCTCCTCCGACGCCATCGAGCGAATCTGTCTGAATATGACCTCCATGATTAAATTTTTTGTACTCAAGATCATATTCGATTGTAAAATTTTACGATCTTTTCATTTCCAGGGTCAAAAATAGGGGTCCCCATTTGAAAATATTAAGTTGACCTTCAAAACACCTTCGAGGTCATGCTTGAGGTCAAATTCAATGTTTGTATAGACTACTTTTTTTATTTCGGCCTTCCGAAATGAGTTATTCAGCTGTGTTAGTTAAAATGAAACACCCTGTATATAACTGTTTTCAATGCGGCTGTTCCTGTTAAATCTATTAATAATGTTAGTGATATATTAGATTTCAAGACGCAGTAGAAGTTTTGTTAAGTTTTGTAACGGGGTTAGGTTGTGTGTGGAGAATTCCCTTATCTTCACACACGTGCTGAGTTCGACGATGCACGTACGAGTACACCGGATGAACGAGGACCATACCTCGGGATGCGCGCGATCACCCGACAGCGACACGGCGAGTCGCCCCAGTCCATATACAACGCGAGAGTACACCTGTACTCTCGTTTTCAGCACTCGCGAACTCGATGTGTAAGTTTGCACATATACGCGCTTGCCGCTGCTTAGCTGGTCTTGGGCCCTCAACCACTTAGTACTCTTGAAGAGTGGTGGTATCCGAGAACCAGGCTGAAAGGAAATTTGATCTATTGCGAGGAGCCATGAATTTTAATGAGATACTGTTTCACAAAAAAAGCCTTTAGCGTAATCTGCAGAAGTTCTAAAACTAAATAAATTTAAGAAATTTCATAAAAATAAAGAAATTAATGAAGCTTTTAAATTTTTTCAACTACTTAATCAAATAATTTTAAATCCTATAACTATTGAGCGTAGAATGGCATTAATTATTAACAATTTAAGCCGTGTCCCATTAAAATTCATGCACCGGCTGGATCTGCAGATTACGCTAAAGGCTTTCTTATGAAACAGGCATTGCGGGGCATAAAATGACCTTAAAGACTTCCTCCTAGGTTTATTTTGTAAATAATCGGTAATATTTAAGGAATATTAGTTGCAGAATTTATTTGAACTTATGTTTTTTATTTTGTCGCTAATTACAAGCAAAAAGTTTAAAAGTCCAAACCCCCCTCAACCATAAATGAAAAAGGATATCAAAATAATTTTATTTTATAAAACAATTGTTCATATACTACGTTTTAAATAACTCTTCATCTACTGATTAATGCATAATATCGATTTTATTGATTCATTTTTTAATGAGTATATGCGCTTTGACAATATAATGCTGCCACCAGAAAATATTCTTTTAACTTCCTCAAATAATTGATTAAAATGTTGTTCATTAAAAATAGTGTTAATAAAAGTATCATTCTTTAAGGGGATGCCGAACATAATTTCCGCGCTCTACTGTACCGACAATTTTCTATATTCTCTGCTATAGCATCTAATGTAAATTTGATTCTTCTTTCAATTGAAAAATAAGTCAGTATTTTCAGCAATAGGAAATGAAATCAGCCAAAAAAGAAGTCTACAGACATTCTACAAATTATAAATAATATTTTTATGCAAACAAAACTGCCATTAAGCCGTTTCAAAATTATTTGAAAAATCAAATTTACCTTAGAGGTTAGCAAAGAACATAGAGAATCGTCGGTATAGTAGAGCGCGAAAATTAAGTTAGGCATCCCCTTAATACTTTCCCTTAATGGGTCAAATCAAAAACTTAACTTATGACGAAAATCCGAAATTAAACATATTCAGTACGTCGAATCACACTTTAAATAATGTTTTAATAACAGCCCCACAAAAAAAGTCCTCTGACCTTTAAATGAGACCATTTGTCTTATACGTTTTTTGGGTCGCTGATTTCAAATCTGAGATCCGTTTGACCCTATGAGGTCAGATTTAAGAGCATTTAAAGGTCAAATTGTAAAATAATCTTGGAAAAATCTAAAAACCTATGTGTACATGTATTTGACATTTCTGAATCCGAATCCGGGCTTCTTTCGACCCCAACTTGTCGAAGTCAAGATCAAACGAAGGTCAAATCCGTAGAATCTAAAAATATGATATTTTTGACCCCGGATTCTAAAAGAACGAAAAATCCAAATACGTCCAAATACATATTGCCTTCTTTTTATTACCGACCTCTGTCGGTCATTTAGCGGTCATCCAAAGTAAGACTCTCGTTTTCTAGCTTTTAACCTATGTTTTGGCTGTGGATTGAAATTCAGGTCCTTTAAACAATTAATCGTTCTTTTTCGAGTCGCTAATCACGATGCCTGTGTCTATTTGACCCATCCATCAAATGTCCACCACGTCAAAATCAAGGTCAAAGGAAGGTCGATGCCCTCACATCGAACGATTTTTTTTTCTTGGTCCCAGATTCTGAAAGAGAAATGAGTTTTACATCCAAATTTATCTAGACCTATCGATTTAAATAACCTATGGAAGATATCCTAAGGTCAAATACTCGTTCTGACCTCCCAGAGTCGTCTTGGAGGGATTAGTGCTGTGATCTCCTTCGTTACAACGTGGAAGCCTCGCCGATGGAAAGTAGTCCCAGCGACTGGCACCTCTAGCATCATGAAACCTTCGAGAGCCCTCTCTCCAATCCCAGATTTGAAATCCCAGAGGACTTTTTTTTTGGGGGCTGAATAGTTTTTCACGGCTCCCTTGAATTATCAACAGCAAATTTTCATCCTTTCTGGTTCTGCCCGCCTTTTGATCGAGAGCAAAAATTGCAATTTTCAATTATGTCAATTAACATATTAAAAGCTTTAACGGCTATGTGTATAATTCCATAGTTTTTGCCTGCAATTACATGAGGCTTTAACTGGAAGTTGTTAGTAATAAACATTGGCAATACCGGTTTCAATTTAACAAATACTTGAAGGATATTACATGTACCATTCTATCGCATTTTCATATCAAGAATAAGTTTTACGAAAGGAATGTTAAGCGCGTTGGTCATCAATACTAAATCGAATATTTTCTTGAATTAAAATGTTTCCTAATCCGTTTATAAAAGTTGAATTCACTGATGTATTGTCCATTGTAATACCTTGCATTTTATTAATTAAACCAAAATCTTGTAGTGTTTTAAAAAAGTTTATGGAGATATTTTTGCTGCCATATTTGCCTTTTGAAGCCACTAGCGCTCGATATTTTTTAATATATTTTACAAAAATTGACGAAAATACTTCTACGACAAAACAAGAAATTTTAAGTCGGTACTTGCTAAGTATTCCACCCGTTGCTCTTACAGCTTCACATTGTTTATTTTTTTAAGAGCCATAAATTCTACAAAAAGAAACAGTTTTTAAAAGAAATGATGCAACATTTTTCCAAATGTTTTTAATAAATTAGTGAAAGTTTTTTTAAGTAGAGCAAAAAATTCTTAAAGATTTTTTTATGAATATGGACCTTTATTTGATTTTACATACTTTCGTATCGATTGATACTAAAACAGTTTTTTTTATTATTTAAGTCGAGGCTATATTTAGTATAATTGCACACGATTCAAGTATACCTTTAACCGCTCTAAAATTACTTAATCTTTCTTGTAAATATTGACTAGTTTGAGTGTAACCATTATTGCTGCAATAAATTAAATCAACTAATGCAATTTTATTCCGACCCAATTCATAAAAATCGGAAGGACACGGTCGTTTGAAATCATGATCAAATCATGGTCCTTTTGATGAACTATTGAAAAAGTGCCATTCAGCATTAATTTCGAAATCATTATCGTAAAGGAATAACTGTTGAAATTTTTCTTGTTTTTAAAATGTTGACGTGCCCCATCGGTAAAATAATATATTTTGCTGCTTTTAATTTAATTAACTCAATCAATGATTTTTGAAACATAAATACTGGAATGATACCATGAGTTGTATTTTCTAAAACACCTAGAAAACTGAGATTTTTTAAGTTTCCATTATCTTTATAAAATACGACTGAAGTAAATGTATTAAAATTTGTATTATGCCAGTAGGATACTTGCACTGCATTTTGAATTACGACTGCATAATTCGCAGAAAAAACTACTGTTACGAGTAATTCATCTTCTTTCAAATTGTTTTTTAACTTCTGATAGTATTGACTTTACTTTTTAGCAATGTAATTATGTTGCACAAGCTTTTCAAGCGATTCAATTAAGGAATCGATGAATTCTGCTTACAACGCTGCTTACTTACTCATTCAAGTTTTATAAAAAATCTCTTCTATGTCATTCTTTTCGTATACTTCTTTTACACGTTCTTCTATTTCAGCACTTTCAGTGCAATTTTTGCAAGTACAAAAATAGCAAGTTAGTTGGCTGCAAGCCACTGTACGATTTATACTCTCCATTAAACCATTCATCAAACAGGCCCACAAAAACAAAAAAATTGTCGGAACTTTTAAGGAGATGCATATTTGGAGAATGAATGATGTGGGTATAGGTAGGGTCTCCACTTCCACTTCCTTTAAAATGAATGTTCCGCCAGGTTGAAACGATTAAAGTATTTATTGTCTACTAGTTCTTTTACAAGGATACCGGGGAGAAGCCCTGAGTCCTGGATGATTTGATGAAAGTTCGGACGAGAGAGCAAGGTCGAAAAAAGAGAGAGGCTCCGGCTTTGCTCGAGCCTTTATCCTAGACTCCCCATCGTAGTAGCTCGCCGGTGGCGCCTAGAAGTCGGCTCCAGGGGTAGTACGGAAGCCTTGGTTGGTATTGGCGATCTTGCGAAGCTCCTATCGCAAGCACAAGCGCGCCTTTCGTGTCACTACCCATCGTGGTGGTTCGCTGCTGGCGCCAAGGTTTTGGCGCGGGAAAGTAGCGCGCGTGCGTCAGCTATACACGGCTCTCGGAAGGAGCTGCTGCTTCCGTCTTTGCCGACGGTCCGACTCCGCAGGAGCCTTCACAGCTACTCCCCCACCAGAGACGAGAGCGGGATGCAGGAGGAGTGATACGTGTCGTTGCCTGTTGAAGGTAGCGTCTCTGCGTGGCTGCGCTGCAGTTGATGTCTTGTTAGCCGTGGCTGGCGGGGGGGTGGGGATGTGGGTGGGCTTCTAGCTGATGGGGGCACCTGCGATGGTCCAGGCGGATCCGTCGCCAGGGTCCGTGGGGACAGCGGGCTGTGCTCTACCGCTAAAGGTGGCGTGTTCTGGGCCGAAGTATTGGCTGCTGGGTGCGACGCGCTAGACACTGTCGCCGATGACGTCGATGAGGGCGGCGCGCTATGCGCTGCCGTTGCTGCGGGACGACTCACCGATGGTGTGTAGGGGGTTGCAGTGATTTGAGGTGCTGCCTGGTCTGCAGCTGGTGCGCTATGCACTACCGCAGGTGGTGCTGTCCGGGTCGCGGATGTGCTTGTTGATACTGGAGGGGCCCAATTCAAGCACGGCGCTGTCAAAAGCGGAGGCGGTTACGGCGGCGAAGCTGAGGCGCCTGCAGGGCGAGACGTAGAAGCGTTCGAATGGGCAAGAGGCAAGAGCGTAGGTGAAGTTATACAAACGGACGGGCTTGCGTAAGCCTGATTCCTGGCACAGCTCGGAGGATGCTCATGATCGTGCGGAGCTGGCTGGCACAGGCTGAAGCGTTGGCGAGGGGGTTGGACGTCTGAACGAAGAAGTCGCCTGGGATTCGGAGTGACGTGCCGAATAACATCTTCGCTGGTGACACCTGCAGGTCCTCGTTGAAGGTGGTGTGAAGGCCTAGGAGCACGGTTGACATGACGTTGACATGAGCGCGGCCTTAAGCGTGCAATGTAGGCGTTCGACCATCGCGCTTGATTGTGGGTGGTAGGGCGTAGTCTGGATGCGGTTAGCTCCAATTAGGCCCGTGAACGCTGAGAAAAGCCTTGAATCAAATTGTGTTCCCTGATCGGTTGTCACGGTGAGTGGAGTACCGTATGTGCGGACCCAGTGGTCGGATAAAGCACGGGCAACAGTTTCGGCATGCTAGTCAGGTAGTGGAACTGCAGGTGGCCAGCGGGAGAACCTGTCTACAATCGTCAGGCAATATTGCAGACCGGCGTGTAGCGTCATCTAGACGATGTCGAGATGAATGCGGGTGAAGCGAGCGTCCGGCTCGTGAAAACGTCCAAGTATGGCTCTGTTATGGCGGTGTACCTTTGAGCGTTGGCATGGGACACAATTCCGTCACAGAGTGCGACGTCCTTGCGCATACTTGGCCAGAAGTATTTTTGAGCGGCTAGACGTGTTGTGGCTCTGATGGATGGGTGAATAACCTTAAAGGCAGTCTTCCTCAGCTGGCGGGGGATGTACGGGCGGATGATGTTGCCTTCGACCGCACAGTCGATTGAGGTCTTGTCGATGGCGAGTGGCTGGATTGGTAGAGTTGACTGCAAGAGATGCGGGTGGTCAGAGACGTTGACCTGATGACGGGTCAGTTTACTGAGGGTTAGGATGGAGGGCATGTCGATGGTTTCAACCCTAAACAGAGCGTCAGCTGCCGTGTTGTGCTCTCCCTTTGTATAGACCAGTGTTAGCGGAAACTGAAACAAAAAATCAAGCTGCCTTGCTTGCCTCGGGGAAGCCTTGTCCAGAGACTAGTTGGTGGCATGGGTGAGCTGCTTGTGGTCTGTCAGAAGCTTGAAGGGTCTGCCTTCGACGATGTTGCGAAAGTATTTGACTGCGGCGAAAGCTGCGAGGAGCTCCTGGTCGTACGTACTGTACCGCCTTTCCGTGTCGGAGAGATTTCTCAAGAAAAAGCCTAAAGGTTGGCAGGTGGCGTCTGCTTCCTGTTGTTCGAGGGCTGCGCCGATAGGCAGGTCCGAGGCGTCGGTCATGAGACGTAAGGTCGATTCGTAGCGCAGGAATGTCGTAGTGGCAGCGTTGGTAAGTGCGTGCTTGCACGCGACAAAGTATACTTCAGCTGTGGGCGTCCAGCGTACGACAACAGCTTTATTCTGTTGTGGAAGGTTTTTTAGCAGCTTGTTGTGCAGTACTTGCAAACGTGCTACGCCAGGGATGCAACGTTGGTAATAATTGACGAAGTCAAGGAAGTGTCGTAGCTGTGAAGTGTTGGCAGGTCTGGTAAAATCTCGTAAGGCTTCGATGCGATCAGCAAATGGGTTGACGCCTTGTACTGAGACCTCGTAGCCAAGGAATAGAAAAACTTTGGATTGCCTAAGACGCACTTGTCCAGGTTGATGCATATGCAGAAGAGCAGACGGAGGTGCACCAGGTGTTCTTCCTCTTTTTCTGATTTGACGAATATGTCAAGGATAAGGACAAGGACGAACGCGTGAACTGAAAAAGACCAAAGTACGTTATTATAGCCGTTTTGTGTTCGTCTGCTGGCGCGATCAGTAGTTAGTAGAAAGCAGTTTTCATGTCAATGACAGAGAAAATTTTGCCTTTCAGTCCTAAGAGCATGTCGACGATAATTGATAGCAAATACATGTCCGGCACAGTCTTAGCGTTGAGGTGCCTGTATTCGCCGGTGATACGATAGCTGCCGTACGGCTTCGGGACGAGGCGCAGTGGGCTGGCCCATGGGCTGTTCGACGGGTGTACTATTCCGAGCTCTATGAGCTTGCGGAATTCATCGCGGACCGCCTTGAGGCGTGACCGAGGAGGCGACGTGGTCTTGCTGCAGCTGGTGGACCAGTCGTCTGAATGTGGTGCAGTGCTTCGAGGTTGGGAAGCGTAATGGTCGTGCTACCTGGTGCTGCGAAATTCTGGTATTCTCTTAGCAGGTCAGCGAAGAGACCTTCTGTGACGATTGGCGGAATGTTGATGGCGACAAAATAAACTTCCGCTGGGTGGATAGCTAATAAAAAAGTCAAAAATTTTAACCCTCATAAAAGTCCGTATAATTTTTGAACCGATTATCGCATCTCAAAAATCTCAACGATATTTGAAAGTTTATGCTTTCAGCTTGAAAATGCGATGTCGTTCAAATTTATACAATCATTTTTAACGGAGTTATCATCATACTAGTAAAAAATTGATTGTTTTCTTCATTTCCAAGTATCTCAAAAAATAGTAAAGGTAGAAACAAATTCTAAAAAAGAAAAAGATGTCTTTTGAAGTGAAAAATATAAATATAAAGTGAAATAAGGTTTCTGAAAAAATTTTTTTTTCAGTTTTTATGGATTCGAAAAAATCAAAATTTATTATTCTGGGGAACGAATATTTTAATTACATTGAATAATCATAATAGAAACTATTCATTAATAAGCAACAATAGAGGAAAAATATGTAAAATTATTTTTGTAAATAATTAAACAAAAATATCAAGAATAGCATTTTTATATAATTTTACATATTTTTCCTCTATTGTTGCTTATTAATAAACAGTTTCTATTATCTTTACTATTTTTTGAGATACTTGGAAATGAAGAAAACAATAAATTTTTTACTAGTATGATGATATCTCCGTTAAAAATGATTGTATAAATTTGAACGGCATCGCATTTTGAAGCTACAAGCATATACTTTCAAATACCGTTGAGATTTTTGAGATGCGATAATCGGTTCAAAAACTATCGGAGTTATATGACGGTTAAAATTTTTGACTTTTTTATTAGTTTTTAAATGTTAATAAAAAGAGGAAATTTTTTTTAAATGTAAATATATTTTTCTAAAGCTCTTGCTTCACAGAAAAAAATGCTGTCGGAATTTGGAAGCTGCAATAATTTTTGGCAATGATATAAAACTTTCTTTCTTCCCAGATTTTTGCCCAAGGGTGGCAAAACCATGCGAAGGAGAGTACATAATCAGGTAGTTGGATTTTAAATTCAAAGTAAATTGAATTTTTTGAATCCTCAAATTTTCGAGCCATTAGTATTTCAAGCTTTCTAGATCTATTACTTAAAAATACAAAATTTTAGACAAAACCAATATGATAAAAAAAAAGATTTATACTACTCTACACTATTATCGTGATTCAATTACATACCATTTTATTTTGACACGAGTTACTTTCGAAAGCTTATCTACAGTTAAATGACAATCTGAAGAACTTGAAATTTGAATACATTCTGGAGATTGAGATAATTCTTCACTATTAGCAGATTCAACAAAAGTTTCTCTCAATTTCTTTCTGCACGTTGTAAATAACCAAGAATTGGCCGTTGCAGATGGAAATTTAAATATATCTGATTCGGGAAATTTGCTTAAATCACTTATGTAATTTGAAGAGTCGTATGTAAATTGAATGGATTGAAACATTTTTTTTTGTTTGATATGTTTTTCTATGAACTTCTTAACTGTTTGAGATTTGTTGGGTTTGTAAATTAGGATGATGGTAGTTACAGCGGGCGGGGTATTAAATAAACTTTGTTGCGGTTATGAAGAGCTTTATTCAGTTGAGCTCTGCAACATCCATACCTTCAACGAAAATTTGGGAATAAAGTAAAAAGCCGGAATGTAAGATATTAGAAAACTTCTTAAAAGATTTAAAAAGGATTCAGAAAAGTTCCAATAGAAAATTACATTGAAAACTTCCTGAAAGATTAAGAGAAGATTACGAAGTTAGTTTCAAATCAGTTTAATTGTAATTATTATATGTAGGTTTACGACAAACATGGCTAAAGCTTTTATAGACGATCTAGTATGATCTTCCAAGAGACTTTCATGAAAGAAATCTGTAAGCATTTCTGAAGGTTTCTGTAAACATTCGCAATGACTTAATTTTCATTGTTACATTTAAGCTTACAGAGAGTTTTGCTAAAGCTTACAGGGAAGATCTACTATGACTGTTGGGAAAACTGGTGGAATCAAAAATACTTAGTGAGTGTAGTGGTTAAGAAAGAAAAGTAATATATTTAGTAGATACAAGACTACAAATAGCTTACAAAAAACCCAAGGGCTAGCTATGCGATGCGACTCCTTCAGAGTCCAGCGGGTGAGTGGCCGCATCGGCGCATGTCGCGCAAGGCGCTTACATGGGGATACTCACATGTGTGTGTACGTGAGTCGCGCGCTCCGGCTTCAAGTCGTAGCGCGCGTGGTATGTTTTACACGCTAACTTTGCAACCCTCGTGCACATTGTATATGAGTTGCATAACAATCCAGTTTCGATATTCATTTTGTGCAATAATAAATGTATATAATTCAACAATGACCTTCCAAGAAACTTTCATGAAGGAATTCTGAAGCAATTCTGAAAGTTTCTATAAATATTCGCTTTGATTTTATTTTCATTCTTACTTGCAAGCATACCGAAAGCTTTGCTGGCGTTTTAGAAAACTTTCATGATTACATTGTACGATTGAAAATGTCTTAATTTGGATTCTTGTGTACAAGCTTACCGGAAGCTATCCTAAAGATTAATTGAATATTATATGTTTATTCGATTAAGTTCAGTCGCTCTTATATAAAACATAAGTGTAATATTCATGTACGTTCAACTTAAACCTTTATATACTCTAAATATGTTTAAAATCAAATAAAACATAAATAAATAAAATATGTAATATTCCATATCATTATCACAATGATGTCGTTAGTTAAGTGGTCTAGATGGATTCTCAGTACCCTCATGCACCCGGGTTCGAATCCAACCTGTCGGCCGATTTTTTTTTTTTTACTATATGTTGTAAGTAATCAAATAAAATGATTATTCAAAACTAATAAGAAACAATGAGTATTTATATTTTGAGAATTAAATGACATAGGTCATAAATACTAGAGTAATTTTTTTGCAATCTTGCATGGAATTTTTCTACAAGTTTTCGAAAAATTTCTAGTAACCTTCAACGGAAGCTTTTTAACAGTTCTATGTGCGGACATTATGTGTTTTCAAAATGATTACAGTGTAAGCTTTAAGAAAGATTACAAACTTCCATAGAAGTTTCCAAAAATCTTCCAAGAATCTTGCATGCTGTTTGGGATTTGGTGGTGCAATTTTAGAAAGCAAGGAATTTGATGTTTATTTAGTTCGCATGAAATTCTTGAAATATAATTACGCGTGAAACTTGCAAGTAATGGATGTAAAGACTATTTGTGCCGCCATTTCAAAAATTAAAAATGTATCATGGGTGAAAACTTGAAAAGAAAAATTATTTCTTTTACTGATTTAGAAAATAACTCATAGAATTTTAACGACCCGATAGACATTTTAATAGACGCTGACGTGACTCGAAAGATTTTTATCGATAAGAAAGAGGGGTTAAGTAACGATTTATTGGGATTCAAAACAAAATTAGGCTGGGTGACGATGTTTATAAACGAAATAAAAATTAAGGATTTATGGAAATTAGATGCTATAGGAATAAAAGATCCACTTGAAAAAGTTGATAAATTTACACGTGAAGAATAGGTTAAAGACCAGTATTGAATATGCAAAATTGGCCGAGTTTAAATTCCCGTAATGATGATAACGACGTAAATAGCGAGCTGAAAATATCTGCGAAAATTTCAATGCTCAATATTAAATGTATAGATATAGTTTTAGCAAATAGATTTTCGTCATAAAAAAATTAATATGATGTTTTAGTATTATGCTTAAGTTTGTGACATCTTTGAAAAAAGAAAAAGTAGAAAACAAGTTATTAACGCACAAAGAAATTGACCAGTCGATGGACAAATTATTAATATGTTTACAAGAAGAAATATTTTTACGAAAAAATGATCCGAAAATATCAGCATTTAAAGTTTTTAAGGATATCAATGGTTTAATGAGACTAAAAGCAAGGATAGTTGAAAGAAAAGACGCATTTTCTTTTTTGTATCCGATATTGTTAGATAACAATCATAAAATTGTTGAACTTTTAATTCACGAAACATTAGAATATGGGACATGCCGGGGTGCAGACTGTAATATGTTAATAAAGAGATACCTATTGTATATTTCATGTGCGCAAAGCTGTAAGAAGTTTATTATTGAAATGCGTTATTTGCAAACGAGAAAGGTTCAAGCCAATGAAAGTGGATTCAGCTCCTTTGTTGTTAGATCGCGTTAAAGTCACAACGGTATGTGAAATCTTAGGCATAGATTTTGCTGGGCCGTTATACAGGGTGTTCAAAAATGAACTGGCACGACCAGTATATCCATGTTCAGAATAACACTCTAAGCACTTTTTCACTTTTGGCATTTTTCAGAATTTGGGATAATTATGGAGTTACTGTTAATTAAAATCTACGATAATTATCCAATCAGCGATCGATTTGACGATGAACCCCGCACGACTCTCCCCGCGCGACCCATGCTACTCGAGTGAACCCCGCCTATCTGCGTCAGCTAGAGCGCTGATTGGCTAATTATCGAAGTTATTGATTGACCATAACTCGATAATTAGCCGCAATTACGAAATATGCCAAAATGGAAAAAGTGCTTAGAATGTTATTCTAAATACGAATATACTGGTAGTGCCAGTTCATTTTTGAACACCCTGTATTTGCAAGGGCAGCAAAAGATTTGGATTTTGCTGGTTTACATGTGCAGTGTACATACACTTAGAACTTGTGACATCTTTGTCGTCGGCAGCGATTCTATACTTTTTGGATAATTTTATAGCTCAATGCGACCAACCCTCCATTATCTATAGTGATAATGTCATTAATCTAGTAGGCGCAAATTATGCCTTTGAAAAATTAAAATCAAACGTGATTGCTATAAATAGCACTGTGAAACAAATAAAATGGATCTTTAATCCTACAACTGTAACACGGTAGGGAGGTTGGTGGAATCGATTATTAGGCATGGTTAAATTTCTTTTGCGAAAAATGCTTGGAAAATCTCGTTTATCGATCGATTGAATGTAAACTGTATTAATTAATTATGAAAGAATAATCAATTCTCGTCCTTTAACCTATCTTAGCGTTTTACCTGACGACCTAAAACCTATCACCCCTGCAATGTTTTTAAATGAAACCAGAAAAACAAAGTGTTCAGATATCGATATTATTAGCAAAATAGATTCCAATGGAGCACTTCTTCGAAAACAAGAAATCATAGAGCATCTGCGAGAAAGATTACGAAGAGAATATCTCAGTCAAGCAATCTTTAAGAGTAACACAAAAGAATTTCTTGTACTAAAAGTGGGGGATATCGTTATAATAGATGACAATAACCGAACGCGTATTGCGTGGCTTTTACCAAAAATACAAGATATAATAATAAGTTGCGACGGTGTTATTAGAGTTGCAATACCGAAAACTAAAGAGGATACATTAAAGAGACCACTATTATTCTGCAGTATAAGCAATTCTCTGGTATAAATTTTTTTAAGTTAGTCGACTCAATCATTTTTATTCAATTTTTATTATTTTTTTATTTTGTAAAAAGCGTAAAATTCTACATAAAAACACTTCTGAAAAGAATGCCCTCGATATTTTTCCACACTTCATATATAAATTGACGAAAATAAATGTACTAGAAAAATTCAAATTTGACGCCGAATTCATAAAGGTGGTAAACTCGCCCGCATCTCTCTCTCTCTCTCTCTCTGATTATAATGTAATTCACCTGTATGTGTAAACAATTAAAGAATTACCTATCATTTGGTAATAGTTTGTTACTTCTGAATCTACAAAACCAGTGTTATTTAGTTGAAACCACATTAATTCAATACTTCCTGTAGGAAATTAATTTTAATGGTATTAATTATTGACGAATCGTTGATCGAGTATAGTTAAGAAGTCTTAATTTATATAGAACTCTTCAATTTACATAAGTGATTTAAGAAAATTTCTCTCATATTGTCAGAAAATTTATACAATATCGTCATACTCAGTTTCTTAATAAGAACAAGAATATCTGGAAAGTGATGCGTAACTTTGGCCTCCTTCCCAAACGCAAAGAGTAGATAGTGCATAAATGTTTACCAGGCGAGTTGAATGAGCATTTTACGAGTGTTTTATCCTGTCCTTTCGAGAACATAAATGATGCTGTGGACTTAATTAGTACTGAGAGTGAGGAAGCCTTCAAATGTGAACCTATTAACATCAATGATATAGTCCTATCCTATGAAATACCTCAATCGTTTATAATCAAGGCTCTACTAACCGTTCAAGAGCACCTTCTTAACATCTTCAACTCCTATTTCGCGTTGGCTGTCTTTCCACAAATCTGGAAAAATCTGTTTCAGATCGTAGACCAATAGCGATTCTTTGCTTCCTATCAAAGGTTCTTGAAAAGATTACCCATGCAAAAATCACGAAGTTCATTACAGATAATAAACTGTTAAATAACTTGTCTCTCTTTCTCTCTCTCTCATTAATTTTATTCAGTTCTTCCTGTTGGAAATTAATTTTAAAGGTATTAATTGTTGACGAATCGAGTATAGATATGAAGTTCGTAGAAAAATGTCTCAAGTAAAAATAAAAAAAAGTTTCGATCCATTCAATGTACCTAAATCTCGTATGTAACTAATTTTATTTTCAAATGTAACCTTCTGTTATAAATCATGTATTTATCTAACAATTTAGTACCATACAATTTGTCGTAGATTCATCAAACATAAATAATTTGAAAAAATTTCTTAAAGCAGATTTATTTAAATTTTTATCACCCAGCAGAAAGAAAATGATGATTTTTCAAAAATGCGACAGGCTACTTACTCCCTGGATCTTTTTATTTACAATTCCAATATTATTTGTTAACTACGGGAAAATTTGGCATTTAGATCGATTTAGAAAATCATTTCCTAAAAAATCAACAGTGTGTTTGTTCCCTATGCCTTATTATATATAGTTGAAAAATTACTTCTTAAATACATAGCCCACAATTCGGTACCAGCCTGTTGGTGGCACTTCTATCACACGGAATAGGAAAAAAGAAGTACTTTATATTGTTAAGTATTAATAATAGCTTCTGTCTTGGAAAAGTAAAATCACAAAAATTTGCATTTCTTAAAGTATATTTTATACACTACAGAAAAAAAGATTGGGCAAAACGTTACCTTACGGTGTGCGAATGCTCGATTAACACACTGGTTTTGGCACATAAGCGCTTACTGCAGTTTCCATTGCGACTGAGCGCATACGGATCGGCCGGTAACTTAATTATATTTATATGCTATTATTGATTTTTCTTGCCACGGAACATGACAACGTCGCACATTCTTCGTGCCAACGGCGAATCGCTGATCGGTCAAATTAAATCCGTAATAGTAATTTGCAGGACTAATAAATATTTTTTGAGATATTTTACCCATGTACAGTTCGTCACGATAATTCCAATAGTATAATATGATAATAGTGTATTAAGCTACAAGGGCGTAAAGTTTACTTCTCGCACGAGTCAGCGAGATGAGTTTACTTTACACACTCGCACCGGAGACTCGTGTGTAAAGTCGCTAAAACGCACGAATTCGCGAAGACGAGTGAGAGAAAAAACGCCCGTGCAGATTACGCTATTTTTTGCAATTGCTGTGCGGAAAGTTAGCAGTAATTGTTACTACCCGCGTAAAAATAATTCAGACTAAAATAAAACAATAAAAAGATTCATCTCTATTATGTCCAAATTTAAGATTTTTTAAGATTCAAAAAGTATCTCTTTTAGTAAATATCTAAATATTTATTTAAGATCTTTTCGAGATCGTTAGTTTAATACAATATTAGTTAAAATGAATATTAGTTTAATACGTTCAATTTTTTCAATTTTCCATACATAAGATCTTATATTTAATTTTATTTTTCATATGTATTAGACTAATATTATTATTGTATTAAAACAATGACCTAAAAGATGATAAATCGATTTTTAGGCGCTTGTTAATAGAGAATCTTTTTAAAACTTAAGAAATCTCAAATCCGGACATAATAAAGACGAATCTTTTTATCGTCTTATTGTAGTCTGAATTATTTTCACACGGGTAGTAACAAGAAATTGTAAATAGTAGTCGAACTTTCCACAAGTAGAATATTTATAATGTAGTTAGTTTTGGGCGGGGAGCGGGGTCCAGGGGCAGAGTCCCTGGTGGGGGTGCAGGGGGCGAAGCCCCCGTCCCCCAAAGCCCAAAAAAACCACTGACATAATAGTCTTTATAAAAAAAAATTGAAATAAGAAAAGCGACAGTAAAATAAAATTAATTTTTTTTATTAAACATTTTAAATATTTGAAATAAATTAACATTATTTTTCACAAGATCTATCCCAAGAATCTCGTCAATTCAAACGTATTGATCCGAATTTCGGAAGCGAGAAAAGTGGCAGATATAACTTTACGCACGCTTAACGGTGTGTAAAGTATACTTTACACACTGTTGGCTGTGTGTAAAATTATCCCGTGTGTAAAGTAAAATTTACACCCTATCCAGAAGCATCAGAAGAACTTTACACACTAACTTTACGCACAGAATTGCAAAAAATGTATTTCAACATTTTGCAGCCAATGAGACAATACAAAGTACAATATAGGTTAAGATGTAGACACAAAGCATTCCTTGAACATTTAATGGGTGATTTCCGTGAATAGATAATGGGTGCGGTCGGTTTAAACTTGGCGACAGTTAACCCAAGTTCGAGAGGATAAGGAGTTTGATCATAATTACATTTTTTTTTAGATTTGTCTTAAATTTTACCTAAAAATTAATGAAGACACTACAAATAATTACAATTTTATACAAAATTAAATATTTAAAGAATTTCTAAGAGAGTAAAAAATAAATTAAAAATGATTATACAAAGAAAAGTATGTAGTGATTGTCATAACAGTAAGCGGATTTTGTAAAACCTCAAAAACATTAGTTAATTGGTTTGCAAAATCTACCTGGTATAGCGAAAAGTGAAACAAGTCACAAAATGTATAGTGGGAAGTAAAATTTGAGTACAATAAGCACGCTGCATTTTACTATTACTAAAAAAATAACACCTTTTTAAGAAACGTTGTAAAATGAAAAATATTTACCTTCAAGCATCGACAACATCATTGTTATCATATCCTTTTGTAAGTTTAATAATTCCTTAAGTAAATCTACTTGACTAGAATGTTTTGATAGCTTATCTTGCATATGTGAAAAAAGGAAAAGAAATCCTCCAACAGCATCCCATAATCTAGAATGAGCAAGAGCCTGTTGGTTTTGAGCACATGGGCCTTGAATGACCTCAGTAAGAGTATTAAAAACTTGACTGGCTACTCCGATAGCTTTGAAGAAATTAGCTTTACCGGCAGGATCTATTAATTCTTTGCTGGAGTAATGCCAGTAAAAGTCCATTATAGATTCCTGAAGACGAAGTAGATAATCGACTGTGCATATAACAACATTAACTGTTGTTGTATTGCCAGCTTGAGTACGTAAATAGTTCTGCCAATCTATTAAAAGAAATAATTATTTTTAAACATGAATTTAATTCACATAGTTTCTTTTTAATTTACCTAAATTGTGTCCTTCACAAGTAAGTTGAATAAAACGAAACAGAGCGCACGTGAACTCTGCATCGTGCATGTTCTTTTCTCCTGCAGCGCCATCTGATCCAACACCCAAACCTTCAGCTTTAGTGTTACGCTCAAATGCATCAAGATCCAAAACACTACAACTATTCATTAATCCGGCAATAGATGTAAAAAAACCAACATCTTTTTTCTCTTTCAAATGATTTAACATGCCTCTTTGTATATCAATATTGCCCCCACGTAGAATAGATATACCAAGTTGTAAAGTTTTCATTACCATTTCACTAGGAATCCCTTTGCAAGCTGAAATATGCAGTAAAACCATTTCAGCCACACCTCGATCCGCTAAACGAGCTTGATTGAATAATAATTTCTGCTTCTCAATTTCCTGTTCCTAAATTATAATATTAATAAGAATGTTATTTTTATTCAGAAGACATAAAAATAAAAATCTATACTAAAATTCGAATAAATGATCAACGCTGACTTTTAAAGATAATTTTGTTTTAACTAAAGAACCATTTGACTTCCAAATGAGCTTCTGAGGTCATTTTGACCTATGCTATGTTTACATATTTTAACGTGAAATTTCACCCTCTTTATGAATCCGACATCCAAAACCAGTGTTTCTATTTAATCCTTTTCGAGGCCAAAAAAATGGAACAATCACTCTGACAAGTCTTATACAATTTAACCGATTAGAGAAATCGCTGATTCGAAATATTCCATTTGTTTTGAAAATTAATTCTTTTTTAATGTATTTATTTAAGGTCCCATCCCTTCGGAAGGTATTAGAAAATTAATTTGTTTAAACGAATTGTTCAATCAAATTACTGCAAAATTAGGTTTTTCGTATTTTTATCTATTTTGATGCGTTTTTAAAGTTTGCTAAATTTTTTCCGAAGTTCTTTTTTAATAACTAAAGTATATTCTTATTACTTGTCCCGACATTTTGTAAATTTTATCGTTTTTCTTTTGCAATTTCAAACAACTTTCAGGAATTCAAGATATTAAAATTTAAAGGAGTCTCTTTTAATCTGCAACAAAAATATTTTTCCCGACTCTTCGCGTTTTTACTGAAGCGATTTTCTTCAATTTTTCGCTCTTATTGCAATTTACTGAAAATTTAATCGTATTCAGTTCAAAAAACAGCGAAAAAATGTATAAAAATAGTTGAGTCTAGTCATAAGTAGAAACTAATTTATTATGTCCCGGTGTAATTTCAATCGATCCAATTTTAAGTAATAGTAAAATTAAAATGGCCGTCGAAAATTGTATTGTAGATTATATTTTAGATAAAAATAATAAAAATGGAAATATAGGAAGATTTAATCTTACGTGAATAGATGCGCCTCCTTCTTCTTCACCACCGGCAGCTTCATCCTCTCCTTCCTCCTCTTCCTCTCCGCATGATTTGGAAATAATTTGTGCGTAACTCATATAAAGCTGATCTTCTTGCAGAGCGCCGGAACGTTCAGTCATAGCTCCACGACAAAATGTTGTCACTAGTTGTGTCAATGGATCTGATTTACCCTCTTCTTCAACGTTATCCATTTTTTTCGATTCAGCATCTTCAAACGTTTGCTAAAATAATTAGGTAAATATATGCTAAAGTTAAAGAATGATCATAGTATTTGTCTATATAATGTCACAATTAAATAACTAAATATACCGAGGAAGATCTGTTATGTTATATCAGCATTTTTCTTTTGAAACACTTAAATAAAGCAGCTAGTCTACTATATGTTATAATTATGCGATGATGATGAACAGATCAGGGTGCAATAAACAACACATTTTAATAATCAAATGAAAGCTATTTAATTTATTATATTCTCTTGTCTCACGTGTACACATATGTCGCGTGTTAGCGCTCTCTCCAGTGGCAAGGTCGCAAAAATAACTTTCTGTCTAACAAGTATATGTACCTTACCGTTTCTCACATCCTCCCATCTTGGCGTTATTTTTTAATGTCAATCCACTAAATATCATAAACAGCTTAAACTAAATCATTAAATATTGTAGTAGAAAGGGAGTTGCTAAAGAAGTACAGTTAACTACAGTCTTATGCGTAGCGCTTCGGTGGGTTGACAATACGTCCGTTTCAGGTTTTGACAATATTTTTCGGAGAAATATTTTATTCTGGTTTCTGATTTTTTGCGCAAACTTTCTCGGAATTCTTAACATTCGTAGTTTTTTGTCTACTATTACTTTCGTCTGAGTTACTCTCGATTTCCAACGGGTACGGGTACGCCGTCCCGTTCCGGAATTAACTTTTTTACTTTTGTCAACGACAAATCTATGCGCTTACGATTATAAACCCCACAAAAAAATCCTCTGACCTTTTAATGAGACCATGTACCATATACGTTTTTTGGGTCGCTGATTTCAAATCTGCGATCCGTTTGAAACCATCAGGTCGAAATGGTGTTTTTGACCCCTGATTTTGAAAGAGCGGAAAATTTGAAGTCCAAATACGTATTAACTTATTTTTATTACCGACTTCTATCGGCCATGTAGCGGTCATCCAAAATAAAGCTCTCGTTTTCGTGCTTTTAACCTATGTATTGGCTATGAGTTGGAATTCAGGTCGTTTAAACAGTAGAATTTTGTTTTTCGAGTCGCTGATCACCATGATAGAATCAATACCCATAATTTCAAATGCTAGAGCATCTTTAATTCAATTTAGTGGCTAAGGGCTGGATCGACTTTCATTGGTTTACTGTTCTATCGTTGACAAATAACACACTTTGTAACGATTTGTTTAATTGCTTTACGCATATGCAGTATTACGTCCAGGATAAGGAATATAGGCTAAATTTATTCGGAAAAACAAATAAACATGATTCACACAATTTTGAAAGTTATAAATTTTAATGATTAAAAACTTTAAGTGGAATTACAATTATTATACAATTTTCAAACGCAAGACGCGATATTCTAAAGTTTACTCTTTTAAAAATTAATTCATGTACCTCGCAATATAAAAGATGCGTAGATTCGTAGATGCGGCGGGTCTGATCGGCCGTTCACGGCAGTTAGCGGCGCTCCCGCTGTCACTTGTTGCTCCAGTTCGAAGGTGTCGATGCTCTCTCGCTTTCTCTCTTTCTCTGTCTCTCTATTGACGGTGAACAGCAGCTTTCCTTGGTTGCGTCGGTGGATCAGTCGCCTAGCCCGGTGTTGGAGTCTCTGCTGCTATCCTCGTCCTTCCAATGCTATAGAATAGGTTACCCTTACTCTGCGTTTTTCCGGCAGGGAGATCGGCATGCAAGTTTTTGAGTCCACAGCGGGAGGTCTCCCGTACTTTTGGCGATGCTCGGAGAGGCTCGTCCCTGTGCAGACTGGTAGCTCGAGCTATCACACGAGTTTCCTGATTTCCATTTTCCCACTGCACTTGTTCTTCCGGGGTCCATCTTTTAAAAAGGGTCGCTCGTCCCTTGTTTTGATTAGTTCCTTCTTTTTACTCCTACAATGAGTTGCTCAGGTTGTGAGATTCTCTCTCTTCTCGAGAGGCACCGTGTAATAGTTATGCCGGGGGCCGTCTGTCTTCAGATCAAGTGTTAGAAGATTTGGGTTTTGTGGCTGCACCGAGTGTATCAGTGTCTTCGCAATCCCAGTCCTCTCACTCTGTGGGTGTTGCGGAGCCGCATAATTCTTCGGATCGCCTGCCCATTCGGGACCACTCTACGATGACTCTCTTGGTGCCGCATTGTCTGGGCCACCTTTTTTTTTTTAGTCCCTACCGTGGTCTCCGAATGACCCGTGAGTACCCCTATCTTTTTCTTTCTAGAAGATGTTTAAAAAGTTAAAAGAGTAATAACTTTTTATTTTTGTTTTTGCTTTCAGCTCCTACAATCCATTGCCGTCATTAATTATTGATGAGGAAAACTCAACTTCGGGGCCTTTTTCTTTTCGTCCATGGTAATTCTTTATTTATATACAGGGTGTTAAAAAATGAATTGGCACGACCAGTATACCCGTGTTCAGAATAACATTCTAAGCACTTTTTCACTTTTGGCATTTTTCAGAATTTGGAATAATTATGGAGTTACTGTTAATTAAAATCTACGATAATTATCCAATCAGCGATCGATTTGACGATGAACCCCGCACGACTCTCCCCGCGCGACCCATGCTACTCGAGTGAACCCCGCCTATCTGCATCAGCTAGAGCGCTGATTGGCTAATTATCGAAGTTATTGATTGACCATAACTCGATAATTAGCCGCAATTACGAAATATGCCAAAATGGAAAAAGTGCTTAGAATGTTATTCTAAATACGAATATACTGGTCGTGCCAGTTCATTTTTGAACACCCTGTATATGTTTATAGAATAAACTATTTCTAATTTAGTGTTTTTTATTGTTTTACAGGTAAACTTGACTTTTAGATGATATTTGATTTGTATATTTTTTATTATATTTGTCTTCTTTTTCCTTTCTTTTTCCTTTATTTTTCTTATATTTAGCTACATTCCTATATATATATATATTTTTTTTTCTCTATTTTTTTATAATTTTGTCCATTTTTAAAATTTTTATCCTTCACCTTCCTTATTATCTATTTTATACTTCTGTTTCCCTAATATCAAACTCATTCTCCTCCATATTGCAGTTGTACATGTCTAAAATTTCGACTAAATCTTCCATTTCCTCTTTCTTTATAAATTCACCTATATCCTCCCAGGCTTTCTCTTTTTCTACCTGCTCGTCCGTACATTGCATGGCCTCATCTATTAGTATTCTATCTTCATTTTCCGTATACCTACTATGGTGTGAGGGTTCTATACTTATTGCTACTTGGGTGTCTTTATCTTTCATCTATACTGTCTCATTACCCCCTATTAAGTCTTCTTCAATTTCCTTAATTTGTCTTTCCTTCTCTTTTTCCTCCATTAGTATCAGCTCACGTACTACGTCTTCTTATTAGCTCTTCCACCTTATTTTGAACTCCTTTGTATATTTCCTTCGCTATTCTTATTTTCTTTATTGTTCTAATTGATCTTATTCTTGCTTCTCTATGTCCTACGGGTAATAGTTACTGTTTATATGACCTTTCTTGTCTTGGTGACATTTGCCTAGACATTGAAGCGTTGAACCCCTTACATTTCACTTTATATCGTGCACTATTCAGTGTAACAAAATACGTAGTGATTTTATATGCATATTTTGCTCTTGGTTCTTGTAAAATGCACCTCCTACATCCTTCTCTCTTGGTTTCGAACTCTCGATATATTACTCTTTTTATCATCTCCATGCTCTTCTTTTATTATACTTTCGTAGACATTTCTAATAAGAATTCCGTGCAGTTACCGCACTCAATTACTAGACGTGTACTTTGTATATCTCCTTTGCATAAATCACAGTATAAGGGCAGTGTATCTACTGTTCCAACGACGTGTAAACCTTTGTGTGGTGAAAAAACTGGGAGATATTTTAAATTGAAATCGTTTCTTACATCCATTACAAATTACTAATTCAAAATTATTGACGTCATAAAAATATGTTATATCTGCTTTCTGTTTAAAACAGCGATCTTTTAAGAATTCTGTGTATGCTACCGGATGATTTCCTGATATTTCCCCGTCACATGCTGTATCCTTTTTTATTTCCTTCGGTGGGTAATGTACCATATAATAGGTATTGTTCGTTTCTTTTTGCTATAATTATAAAGAACTGGTATTAATATTTAATTGGGGTAAATTTTTGGTTTTTCATTATTTATTTCGTTTTTTTGTATATTTTCTTCTGCTACTTTATTCTCTTGTGATTCTTCCGCTTCTTGTATTTCCCTCTATACTTTAGTTTGCTCTTCTTGTCCTAAATGTAATAATAATTGCGTAACCGAATTCGATATTGCCCCTACAAGATGTAATGAAAATCCATATAGACTATATAATGCATATCCATGGATTATCGTATCTATTATTAACTTGATAACTCGACAGGTAATGATAATTCCTATGATTCCTGCACTAGCTGTTCCAAATGTTAAACATTTTTTCTACATTGTTTCCCAAGCAGATTCAGCGATTTTACGGTATCAAAAATAGGGTTTCCAATTCAAAAAATCACTTTGACCTTTAAATGACCTTGAAAATAAATTTCAAGGTCAAAACTGATTTCATAGAAAGATAGCCCTCATTGTCCCAAACAACTTTCGTCTGAACAATTTTTTATGCAACGCCAACTGTCGAAAATATCCAAAGTCATTTAATTGTAATAATTGTCCAAATATATGCGTTGCATCAACGGGGGCTTCTTTTATATTGCATTCTCCGATATCTATTAAATAAATTGTTGTAATATTTGTAATATGATCTTGTTTGTCCATAATTTGCAAAGTTCAAAATTCTCTTTTTCTGGATAAACTAACAAATTATATTCGCAACTTGAATCGTTTCGATATATAAACCATTCTTGCTCGCAGATTACTGTATATTCTATAATTTACTAATGGATCATTCGAAGGACATTTTCCTTGCAAATGGCCTGATTAATACACTTTCTTCTTGCGATGTTGAATATATTAGCATGTTTTCGCTGGTTATTATACCGTTTAAAAATCTCCTTGATCTACTTGATGAAAAGTATCGTATATAACTTGAAATTTTTCTTCTGCTTCGATAAAGTGATCAGTCTTTGAGGGTTGTTCTTTTAAAAAGACTTTCTTTAAGTGTTGCACTTCTATCTCGACTTTTCTTATATGATACTTTTCCCAAGCCGTATCCATATAACATGTTATTTCCCATCGTCCTGAGATAAACCGCATATCATATACATGTTCGAAGAACATTCTCTGTTGGACGTACTAATAGCAAAAATACCAAGAAAAACAGGATTTTTATATCCATTCTGTAAAATAAATAATACATTGTTTGATTCAATAATCTAAAAGTATTCTTCACTTCTTCCTTTTTTATATGTAAATACAAAATTCTATCTTGTATTAGTAATTTAGCAGTTATAGTTCATTAAACTCTATGCCAGCTACAATATCGCTGTGTACTTAATTGTCGCATATGATTGGGAGCCTCACACTCTAAACACGTAGCATACGTTATCCCTTCCAAATCGTGTGCTGTAATTCTTTCGCAGTTTCTGCAATCTCGCCATGCTTTGAGTTTTGTTCGGCAGTCTGCTGCCGCACAGACGCCCACGTGACGTAAGTAACTGAATCCTACTTCACCGCCTATATTCAATTCGAAGAATTGTCCAAATGTGTATGGGCACGGTGCGGGAAAATATTCGCATACCCACATATATCCCAAGTCTTTGTCACATGTCACATACCATTTGACTTCAACGAGGTACCAATGTTTCTTTCTTCTTCTATCACGTCATAAAAGAGACATCATTTTCCTGCTGTCCCCCTAAAGATTTAAACATATAATCAAAATCTCTTCTGGCTTGATTTGCACCTTTCTTAATTTCTTCATTTTCTGCTTCTGATAACTAAGGTAACTCTTTCGGTAAACTCCATCTTATTCCTTCCTGCGCCTTCCATATTTCTACTAACTGAAGAATGTATTGTATTCCCAATCTTTGAGCTATGCGAGTAGGTGTCTTTTCTGTTTCTTGACTTTCTTTCTCCTCTCGGCCTGACTAACCTCAAGATTTATTGTTAAATTTCGTTCGAACCTAATGAATTCCAAAGCAGCCCCAAAGTAGATCAGTTGTGGGAGAAACAGCATTTTTTTTTCTAGTGCAGACTGAAAATATATTTTTACACTGAGAAAAAAATTCAGTTGGATCAAAAGACTCGTGCCTATAAATGCGAGCAACAGTATACTCTGTCAATTTGAAAAATTTTGATTTTGAATTGAACAGCTTCGTTCTGTTAAATTAAAACCTTATGCTGTTGATTCAACGCCCCATACCGTTGATTCAAAGTACTTGTAATTGTAGTTTAGAATATATTTCACTTAAATTAACCATTCTATACATATAATTCAACCGAATTTCCGAATCTTGATAAAAAAAGAAATTAAAACTTTTTTTTATTCTCAGAACCTTAACGCCTTTTATTTCTGTCGCTGTATTCTAACTGCAACTTATTTGCTGGAAACTGAATGTAATTTATGAAGGTTTCTTAAACAACTGCACATTTAAGCGGGAACACATTCGATGTTTTTTCACATTAATATTATATGTCGGTATCACACACACACTTTCTCGCAAGGACGCTTACAACAAATCTAAATTACGCATCGCAGTTATATGTAGTCGCACGCATAGTTACATATGTACGTTTGAATTATTTTCTTCTTATATACTAACCATCATGAATGCTGGTCGCTTGCGGGTACAGAAAAAAAACAGTCGCCCTCTAGCGGTTTATAGACGAATTATCACTTTGCGGCTCCGAAGAAAACTGCAAAGCCGAGAAACCGGTATTAGGAATACCGGCTGGATAGCCTCATCGGCGTGCGTCGAAACGTGGTTATAAAGACCTACCGTAGACTTAGGCGCATACTCCAAGTAAAACAGCACACTACGCGACAGCGAAGGCACGAGAGGCCCACGTGATTGGAAAAAGGGAGGGAAGCGCGATTTGGCCAAGTGATCGACGAGCTCATCTCTCTCACTCAGAAATTCTGTTAATTCAAAAGTTATTGTCTGTCATTTGATGTATTAAACAATTCATTCAACAATAAAATAACTTTCAAATTAACTTACTCAAATTCTTGTGATTACAAGAATTATACTTTCATTTTAACAAAAATCTTATGTTTCATTAGAATGAATGTTGAATCGATAGTCGCGCTATCAAAACAGCGGTCGCGCCTGCAAAACAACAGTATATACCACTGTTCATCGTTCATGGCGCTGAGTCTGTTGAATCAACAGAATATTCTTATGTTTCAAATAGATTTTTTTCTCAGTGTATATTCTATTGTATTTAATCGTGTTATTATGCTTATTTAATACATAATTATCTATATATCTACTGCACATATGATATTCGCAATCTATTTGCATGTACTATTTTATCTCTGTTATTCCGTGTTATCTTTATATTTCCTTTATCATTAATAATTTCCTTGATATTATAAGGTCCTTCATATTGATTCGCTAGTTTATAAGGTTTCCCGCCTTTTAATAACCATACCGAATCACCTACTTGAAAATCTTTATAACTTGCATTTCGATCGTAGTAAAATTTTGATCTCCATTTTGTATCTATTAAATTGTTGCGAGCAATGTTTTGAATATCAAACAGATTTTGCTTAATTGTCTTACATAATCATCGTAGGTTAATAATCTATCTTCATATGCTACCTCATATAACGATAATCTTGCGATTTTTCCAAAAATCATTTCATATGGTGTAAAACGATGTCCTTCGTGTTGTGCTGTATTATAACTTAATATTGCTAATTCCTTATATTCGTCCCATTCATTATCTTTATGGATAAACATCTTCATATATTCGCTTAAAGAATGATGCGATCGTTCTAAAGAGCCATTAGACTTAGGGTGATAAGCTGTGGTTTTTACTTATGTAATTTTAAATTTCTTTGCTACCTTTTTCATACGGCTGCTAATAAAATTCGAACCTTGATCTGTCAAAATCGTCACGGGTGCCCCGAAAACACAAATAAATCGATTTATAAAGGCGTCAGCCACTGCTTCTGCCGTTGCGTTTTGTATTGGTATTGCCATGCAATATTTAGAAAAATTACATTGTATAGTTAAAATATTATTATTCCCATTTTTAGATACAGGAAAAGGACCGACTATATCAAGACTCACTTTTTCCATAGGAGCCATTGGTGTATCCGAAATTACCATTTTCTGTTTGGTTTTTACTCGCACTAACTTTTTCATTTGGTATTTCAAACATCTTCGAATATAATTTTGTATGTAATTTTTCATATTTTCCCAAAAGAAATTATATTTAATTCTTTTGTATGTTTTCGTTACTCCTTTATGTCCTCCGATTGCAGATCCGTGAAATTCCTCTATAATTTTTGTTCGATCTTTTTCTACTACATATTTTACATATCCGTGACATAGTATGATTTTCGAAGATGCTCCTTTCATTATTTGCTTAATAGACTTTATTATTTCTTTCCATGAAATACTCTCGATAAATTCACTTACGACCATACTTATATGTAGATTTAATGTTCTCTTTTTCTATTATTTCCCTTAGTGTTTTGACTGATAATTTAATACTCTTAAGTACATCAGGCGTTGATTCCGGCTCTTTTCCTCGAATCACTAATGCAAAATGTCGATTATTATTTTTATTGACTATTTTGACTTCTCCTTTGTCAACCCCTGTAAATTTTGGTAATTCTTTCGTTGTAATAATTTTGCTGTAATAATTTGCTCCAGCATCGCATGGAGTTCCATCAGCGGAGATAAAATATGCATAATTATCTTAACGCATGATTTATCTTTGTCTGTGGCAGTTCAGCATTGTCTTCTATTTGGTCGTCTAGTTTTTCTTAATTTAATGTTAAACGTAATTATTAAAATATCTAAAATGCAGTTACAGTAAAACGTATTCTAGTTTTCTACAACCGTTGGTTTATTCATGGCTTATTTTTGGCTTATTCGTTAACTAAAACCATTAGCCAATTATTAGTGTACCAGCGATTTTACTTCGTTTATTTTATTTAAATAAAGCGCAAAAACGCCAGAGACGACAGTTGTGACGTTGCAAAACCCGCGGATGCTTCCCCAGGTTCCCCAAGGCTCCGTCTTCAAAGCGGCACCTTTCTGCCGGCCTTAATTTATTTGTTGAACGCGCGCGGGAACTCGGCTGCTCGGTGGTAGGCGTGGGTGGGCGTACAATGGTCCTTGGGTAGCTAGCGCAATTGGGGAAAACGCCGCGACAAACGGACAACGCGATCTCTCAGAAATAAACACTTAGAACAAACAACTTAACTCTCGAAACAACTCTTTATTTTGATGTGTGTGAATACAACTGTAAAGTGTCCCTAACACGCGGCCCAATACACGCAAGCATACGCCTTCGCACGATCTCCGATTTTATACGCGGTCGCCTGATTTCTATCTCGCGGCACGCCTCGCCCGAAACACAACTCACCGTATTTCGTCTGATGCCGCTCGTCCACACGGCCGCTTCTCCGGTCCACTCACCGCATCTCTTTCTCTGCTTCTCACCAACAACTTCAACTATGCTTCGGCTACGCTATTCTTCGCTACAACTACTAATTTCCAAAACGCGACTGGATCCTAGGCTGTCCGGGCAACGAGTATCGAGCCAAAAATGGCTAACTCGACTCGGCCCTCGCGTCGCTATCGTTCTCTCTCTCGCACCCGCGGCATTTAATTATCTCGTCTCTGTCAAATGACTAATTAGTCACAAACATTGCGAGGTGTCGCGTCGGCTCTTCTTCTTCCGGTCAATTTACATATGATCGGCTATCTGGCCGATAAAGGAGGTCGACGCACGCGCCCTCTATGTCTCGTCGCGCTTTACAAATCCCGTTATTCAAGACTGAAATGGCGGCGGCTCGGGTGACGTTACCGCCACCCACGCGCTGTGCAAGATCGGCAGGCCCTCTATAACGAGATGTGCTAGTCCCGGATCCATCGTACGGCCCTGGTTTGCCTTCCGACTCGCGAGCGCTCGCGCCGCGCGCTCCTTCTCTCTCGCACTCGTGGCTTGAGAGCGCCGCCTGCCGACACGAGGCGCTCCCTACTCTTGCGCCTTCTCCGTCTCTCTCGCTCTCGCGTGACAGCAACGTGCGCGGTGGCACGCCTCGACACCGGCGTCGCGCCGACTCCTCGCGGCTCGGGTGTGTTCGTGTGTGTTGTGTATGTGTTGTGTGTTTGCGTCTTCACCGTCGCCGCGGCTCTTCTGTGTCGCTGTCGTCGTGGTCGCGGTGGTACGCTGTCTCTCTCTCTCGTCGTATACGGCCGTCGTCTGCCGGGGCTAACCTCCTGGCCGAGCCCTCCCCTCGTTCTCTCGCTTGTTCGTCGCCGTTTGGAGGCCGCCTCCAGGAAGCTGGTGCCCTCGTATTCTCCTCTCGCGTCCTCTCTGCTCTGCTGGCTGTCGGCAGGGCCGATCAGCTGTTGCCTGCCACTCTCTCTCTTCGTCCGTTGACAGGTCGGGTTGTCGTGTGCGGGAGTGCCAGTGTACCTCGAAAGGGACGTCGCGACGTGAGTAATTGTTCATAATAATCGCGGCGTGCTTGCGTGTTCGCTCTGCGTGGCCTCGTTACCCGGAGTGAACAAAAATACGTTAAATATCGTCACACAGTATTTGCTGCAAAATCGTTCAAGAAGATTTTCTTTGCCGCAAAAGTACAAGACCGGCTAGTTTTCGCCGCAAAAGTACTAGAAAGGATAGTTTTCGCCGCAAAAGTTCTAAAAAAGACAGTTTTCGTCGAGAAATCAGCTGAGGACATTTTCTTCGTCGCCAAAATGCAAACAGGGGATTTTCTTCGTCGGGGCGTCGTTATGTCGTGTAAATTATATTTTGGCAAAATCAATTTTCCAGCTTGATTGCGAGTTATTGCAAAAATATTTTCTTCTACGGGATTGCGTGATAGAGCATCCGCTATAACGTTTGTTTTTCCGCTTTTATAAACAATATCATAGTCATAGGCGTCTAATTTAAAACGCCATCTGCTTACTTGTGACGAAGGATCATTAGAATTTTTAAACCACACTAAAGGCTTATGATCTGTTACTATTGTAGATTGTCTTCCGAGTAAATAAGGTCTAAATTCTGTAACTTCTGAATAAACAATTACAAGGGCTTCCCTTAAATAAGTGTCGTATTTTTGTTCAGTACGAGACAGTACTCTTGAAACATACGAAATGATACAAGCCTTCCCTAACTCTCCTTGTGACAGTATTCCTCCTATAGCTGCTTCGCTTGCATCGCAGGTTACAATAAATGGTTTTTCAAAATCAACAATTTTTAAAACAGGTTGACTGCTTAATTTATCCTTTAAGATGTTAAATGAATTTTGTGTATCTTTATCCCATATAAAAGGTGTATCATTCTTTAACAAATTGCTTAAGGGTTTTGCAATTCCAGAAAAATAATGAATAAATCTGCGGTAATAACCGGCTAGTTCCAAAAATTGAATATTATTTTAAACATTCTTCGGTTCAGGAAATTCTCGTATTGCTTTTAATTTGTTAGGATCGGGCTTTACCCCTTCTTGGCTTAACACATGGCCCAAATAAGTTACGTCGGTTTTTAAAAACTTGCATTTATCCGGCTGTAATTTAAGATTGGCTTCTTGCAATTTTTGTAAAAATTTTCGAAATTTTTCATTGTGTTCTTCTATTGTTCTTGCAAATATTACGACATCGTTTACATAAATAAAGATATCTTTGCGCTGCATGCCTTTGAAAGCCATGTCGACCCCTCTCTGAAATGTAGCTGAACTATTCGACGAGCCCATAGGCATCGAGACAAACTGAAAAAGTCCGAAAGGTGGGGAAAATGCTGTTTTAGGTCAATCTGCTGGATCTAATGGTATTTGAAAAAATACGTGTGCTAAGTCGAAAACTAAAAAATATTTTGAGTCCCTTATTTTGTCAATTGTATCCATTTTGTTAGGCATAGGATATTTATCCCTAAGGGGGCCAGCCTGGGTTAAAATGAAAAAAAATACACTTTCCAGTATAATAGGTATAACAATTGTATTCATCACTTTTGATTGCTGAAACTTTTTACACTTTAACTACTCGCACATTTTGAGCTATTTATTCATTATTAAGATCCAAACAGTGTTCTTTACCTCTAGTATTGTTCCATCAAAAACATTTAAAATTTTTATTTATTTATCCACTTGCCATAACTTATATGTCACCGGACCAGGTTTAAAATACTCTTTATTACCTTCACTTCAAATGTATCGGATCGCTTGAATCGTTTGAAAAACGTACATAAAAAGTTATTGTAGACACTTTTTGTCCAAAGTATTGGGCAGTTACTAATATTTTACACGAAAAAAAAAAAATCCTTTGGGCCTGAATTTATTGATTCTTCTTTTTTTCTTTTCCTTCTCGATTTATTAATTTTTAACAGCCCGTCAACGGACTTATTCAATATCTCGTTACATTTTCCAGACTCAATTTTTATATCGTCACACGTAATACTCAAAATTTTATCTTCATGATTTTTATCATTATAATTTCTTTTAAACATATTATCTTTCTTCAATAATTCTTCATGACAATCCTCATTAAATTCTTGAGTCTCTTGAGCCACTGCATACTGATTTTGCTCGTTATTATTATATGTTAACTCTTTAATTCTTTTATTTTTCTCTTCTTTACACTGCCCCTTGAATATATAAGTCCCTTTTCCTTGGACCTTTCTTCTTTTATCTGTGCATTTTGTTCATTACCGAAAAGCGTGTCTTTCCCTTGACACATAATTTTCTTAATTGTTTCTTTTTCTTCGTTACTTTTATTAACTTTCTCTTGTTTTACATAGTTATTTTCATTACAAATTTCCTTTTCCACATATATTTCTTTATTCTCTTCATTGACATAATTATTAAAAATTTCTTTTTCTTTATATAGTTCTCTATTCTCCACTATAACATCATTATTTTTATTAATAATCTCTTCTTTATTTCTTGATAAATCATCTACGTAAGATACGTATTTCACATAATTTTCTTTCCAACGACATTTTCTCTCAAAATCCATAAAATATCCTTTGATCCTGACACAATACCGCAAAAGGAATAATAAGTCCATTTAAATCCAAATAATTTTCTTTATAATTTATTTGTGCATTATTTTGTTTAAAGAAATCAGTGCCCAATATTCCTGATTCATATATAGGAAAATCATCATTTACAACATGAAAATCAATTTGTTTATTAAGAAAATCAACTCTAATTTTACCCAAAGTAATTATAGATTGTTTAGTTATTCCTTTTAATATTAATACTTCTGCTCTATCGATAGTTGTATATGGTGACACTTTGCTCTGTCTCATTATATTCACGAATGCTCCCCGGTCTAACATAAAATTTAAAGAACGATTAAATGCTCCGATATTTAACTCTACAGGGTGTCCAAAAAGTCTGGAAACACCCAAATAACTTTTCAGGTGATTTATTTGTAAAAAATGTCAAGGTCATATTCGATGTAATTTTCGACAAGAAATTCAACGGCGACCTTAGATTTGACCTTGAAGATGACCTTGATGGTCTTTTAAAGGCACATTTTGTCCATTAAATCTTGGTATTAAGTCTAACGCGTCTTTTAAAGATAGACCTCTTACGTGCATAGTATTCATGATTTCTGTGTTTGTTTCGATTGCTGATTGATATAGAGTTCTATCGTCCGTTGAAGATTTCTTCGAGTGATTAGGTATATTATCTGCTCTTCTTGTATTGTTTTGTGCTTCTACAATTTGTTTGTTAGTGTAGAATATTACGTTTTCTTTCAATAAATCGACAAGTTCCTCTACTGGAAATCCCTCTTGTACTTGTGCCTCTAAAGCTGACGCGTGTTCTTTCTCCTCAAAATAAGTAGTTACGTTTTCTGCCTTAATGTCCCTGTGATAAGATGTTTTAATTAAAGCGTTCCTCTTTTATTTTGGGTAGCTGATTTAGGTGTTGCCACTGTTTTTACGTGTCCCAATGGGAGTGATAGTCGTCAGCCTAAGGGTCGGTGGCTTTAAAGTAATTTTCGTGTTTCTCTGTGTTTGTTCGTATCGATTGTTTTCTTCAACTTTTTCCTCTGTTTCCTCTTCAAAAGATTCGTTAAAAGTGTTATTTTCCCTACATGGCCCCGCGAAGACTTGTGTTACTTCTCGCTCGGAAAATTTCGCTTTTATTGGTTCCCCAATTCCTTGTACTGAGAGAGATAAATTTGTTTCTTTAGTTAATTCAGTTAATTTACGTATTTTATTTATTGCAAAGTATTTATCTTCGGGTTTCTTATTATTTGTAATTGCTGTTAATTCCGCCTCTTTTTCTCGAAATTGATTTAATAAAGATCTGTTTGAAAAGATTATCTCCCTCCGTTTATTTACGTTTTTATTCGATTGCTCCGACATTCTTACTCGTTTTTAAAGTTCTTAAAATTAAATTTATTTATTTTTTGTGACTCATATTCTTTATTTTCCCGGGCCGATGCACCAGTTTTTAACTTATAGACCTTAATACCTGTTACGTCCAGGATAAGGAATATAGGCTAAATTTATTCGTAAAAACAAATAAACATGATTCACACAATTTCAAAAGTTATAAATTTTAATGATTAAAAACTTTAAGTGGAATTACAATTATTATACAATTTTCAAACGCAAGACGCGATATTCTAAAGTTTACTCTTTTAAAAATTAATTCATGTACCTCGCAATATAAAAGATGCGTAGATTCGTAGATGCGGCGGGTCGGATCGGCCGTTCACGGCAGGTAGCGGCGCTCCCACTGTCACTCGTTGCTCCGGGCCGAAGGTGTCGGTGCTCTCTCGCTTTCTCTCTTTCTCTGTCTCTCTGTTGACGGTGGACAGCAGCTTTCCTTGGTTGCGTCGGTGGATCAGTCGCCTAGCCCGGTGTTGGAGTCTCTGTTGCTATCCTCGTCCTTCCAATGTTATAGAATAGGTCGTTACCCTTACTCTGCTTTTTTCCGGCAGGGAGATCGGCGTGCAAGATTTTGAGTCCACAACGGGCGGTCTCCCGTACTCTTGGCGATGCTCGGAGAGGCTCATCCCTGTGCAGACTGGTAGCTTCTTAGATATAACTGGCGTGGACGATAATTACTTGTGGTGTAGACTCGATACGAATGAACGATGCTTGCCATTAGACTAGGGTTTTTATATTCTTTAATCCCCTCCATTGATTTCCGGTGGGGTGCATTCCTTTGCTCAATCTCGAGAAAATTCGGTTACTTAATTCAAATGATCGTTTCCTGTCAGAAATTTGGACATGAATAATAATGTGGTTTTGCGCTGGTATGTGATCTGTTCTTAGGGCTCATTCCCTAGGAAAGGTGGCTGCGCGCAATGCGTCTCTATTTTCTGTCTTGAATATTGAGTAGCATTCGTATATAAATCTTTATCTGCCGAAAACTTAACTATTCAGGGTCTTATTTTAGTAATAAAATTCCTCCGTGATTCACTTCTAGGGTTTATTCCATGAGAAAAGCGAGTGTGCTCTGTGCGTTTCTATTTCTGCTTCGAATATTGATTAGCATCCGTTTACAAATTATCTCCAAATATTTCTTTTAATATATCGACGTATTGTTGGGTAACCTACCTCATCTCTTTTATTACCTTAATTTGTATTGTTTCTACATTTCGCACTTCCTTATAGGTGCACATAGGAATTTTGGTATGTCGCAAAAAGAGTCGTGTTTACTATTTTTATTTATTGTATTGTCTTCTTATTATTCTGTACTTTTTTTTTTCATTTCTCTACTCTTTATTATTCTACACTAAGTTCTTGTTACGATGTAACAGCCGTATCCAGTATTTTTCTTTAATTGTCACATTATTGATTGAACTCCAGCATGGTTTATATTTTCGTGCGTCTCGCAAATTAACAATTCTACGATTTTGTGTTTCTGTCCAATATTATTTAATATAAGAAAGAGAGAGTATTGTTGCGTTGTAATATTTTTGTTTCTATTCGTAATAGACCATTGCTGTGGTTGAAACTGTTTATCATGAACAGGGGGAATGAACCGACCTTCATAACAGCAAATAGAAGGGAGGTTCTCGATCTCACCCTCACAACGATGGGGATCAAGAAGCACATATAGGGTTGGAGAGTCAGTGATCATCCATCCCTGTCAGACCACAGAACCATAACCTTTGAAATTGAAATACAAAACGAAAAGTGGAACAAAGAAGAAACATCAAAAATCCAAATTTCGAAGCATATAAGGAAGAGCTAGGCGAGAGACTGGCCGGCCTTAAAGGGGAATGTGGTTCTTACCTGAGCCTGGAATGGACGTTGGAACAAATCCAAACGACGATGGTCAGAGCCTATGAAAACAATTCTCACCTGAAACCCAGAGAAAACAAAAACAGCACACCATGTGTGACATCCAAGTTAATGGCACGCCGAGAAAGTGACGGAAGATCGACTCTCTTAATACCCGGTTGCATATGCCTTAGCAAAGCTAATGGGCAATGCCGAGAAAAGATTGTTTTCTTTATATGAGAAAAATTAAGTTTTGCTCGCGTTCGCGTAGGGATGGATAAGAGGGATTTTAATCTAAGAAGTACAGCGTATCCAAGCGTCAACCTGGAGAGGAATCAAAGGAGTTGATTCTAAAATCTAGAGTACGAACCTAGCAATGCAATGCTAGTTCTGTACAAAAGATTGAGTAAAAATTTCGTTCGAAATAAGGAAGAAGTTCAGAAAGAAATAAAAAATTTGTTAAGTAAAAATAACTCACTTTTATTTTAAAACGGACCCTGGGAGCCTGAAGTGGACAAAGTCAAGAGAGAGAGAGAGAATTTGGGCAGATGAAGTTGCTGTTGATCCTGACGACCTGGCGAGCTTAGAAGAGCGGTGGAGATGCTGATCCCTGGAAGAGCGGTGGCCAGATCGGAGCCACTGGAGAACTGCGGTTGGTCGACTTGAAGTCCGGAGGGCGAAGTAGTCCTGAAGAGCGAAGACTTGTAGAGCGGAGTTGATCAGTGAACTGAGTTTTCCAGTGCGTGCGGTCCCTTTTAGGGCCTAAGGGCCAGACATCCCCACTAGGGGCGCAGGGTTAAACGTCAGAGTTGATTGGTTGAGGCGTGCGAAAATTCGGCAGCGCGGGAGTTGGAAAAGCGTAGCAAGGGTAACTTTGTGGCCTGAGCGGTGGTTGCGAGGCGGGGGGTAGCGCCGAAGTTTGCCGATTCTCTCTCTCTGATGTTCCTTCTCACTTCAAGTTCGTTACATATTTTTCATAGATTTTATTTATTTATATGTCGCGTAGGTTTTATAAACAATCAATTATATAAGAAACAATGTAAATAAAATTTAATGTTGATAAAAAAAAGATTTGAAGTTTTAGCTATAATATTAGAGAAGTTAACAGAGATTGTTTAATAGTTGACGTCACACATGGTGGAAAAGCACCCTGGCAAGGCTGAAGAAACAAGCCAGAAAGTTGTTTAACAAAGCAAAGAAATTAAACAATCAAGAAGAATGGAGAGCCTACAGAAGTATGCTGAATACCTTAAAAAAGGAAGATACGGCAGCCAGAACGGAAAGTTGAAAAAACTACTGTTCGGCCATCGATAACCTAACGGATACGGCTAAATAAGCCAGGCTCCTCACCAAGGACAATGACTGCCAGTTGCTATGTCTAAAAGACTAGGCAGGAAATTTGACGGATGCAGAGGAGAATACTCTGGAATTCCTACCGAAATCATGCTATCTTGACTTCTTCAGGGGAAATGAAGAACCATCGCACACGCTCGAATGGTGTTGAGAACCTATAGACTGGAATCTAGGAGGCAAAGTTATTACAAAAGAGAAGGTTGAATGGGTAATTAACTTCTTTGAAACCGTATAAAACTCTGGGACCGGATGGCATATATCCTAAGATGCTCTAGGAAAGAGATGAACACATTCTAACACTAATTACGGCTCTACTCAGAGGTTGTATTGCTAGAGGATATGCACCTGAAACGCTAGAGGATATGTACCTGAAAAATGGAAGGAAACGCGGGTGACGTTCAAAAGATTTCAGACAAACACGCCTAACGTCTTTTCTGTTGACAGCTCTGGAAATGCTGGTGGACTACTACATAAGGAATGAAATACTTAGTTGAAATCCACTACATGCTGGACAGCACACGAACACTGTGGGCAAATCTACAGAAACAGTATTGCACTCGGTTGTTACATACATCAAGGAAGCTTTTAAAATGAAAGAAACAGTAGATACTAGTAAGATGGGTGATGATGGTGCTGACCAACAAGAGCGTATACAGTGAATGGAGAGGTAAAAAATAAAAGGGAAAATCAACAAAGGATGCTTGCAAGGAGTACTTTCACTTCTTCTGATTATGCTGGGAAAAGAAAGGATTTTTGCAGCCGGCTACGCAGACGACTTAGTCATAATGGTGAAAGGAAAATTCGAAGAAATTCTACTAGACCTTATATAAAAGATACTGGAGAATGTAAAATAATGGATTCAAGTGAAACCCTTAGGGATAAATCGTCCCTTTCATCAGGAAATAAAGCAAAGTAAGTAAAAAAGTAACCTACTACGGGAAGAAAATACCTTATGCAGAAAGAGTAAAATATCTAGGGGTATATCTGGATTAAAAATTACACTGGAACCAACATTTGAGTACACAGTGCAAGAAAGTATTGAACATATTCATGAAATGCTGATCAGCTATTGAGACAGGTTGGGAGCTAGAACCACGAAAGGTCTTGTGGATCTATGAGACTATACTAAAACCAAAGCTGATCTATGCTGCAGTGATATGATGGGATATAGTCCGCAAAAAACTTTAATCAAAAGCCTGGATCTTATACAGACTGTGGTCTTGATGGGGACATAAGACAGTTGCTGGATATAAACGGTCTTGACCTTGACATCAAATGGGCGGCGGCCAGCACAGCGTACAGAATGATATGCGGCGCTGAGTGAAAAGGAAGTAGGATTGGGCACACGACCATCCAAATGGAAATCCTAACGAACAAAATTTTTTGGTTAACACAAGACCAGACGAAGAGATACATCAGATTCGAGAAACGGTTTAAAACTAGATTATCAAGCAGAGAAGAATGGTAGAATAACCAGTTCCTGGGGCATAGAGAAATATAGTTTACCAATGGATCCAAATCGGTTTTATGGACCAGGCAGGAAAGACGAATTTTTGCGGCCTCGGTATATTCAACACAATCTTCCAGGCATAAATCGCTGACATAAGAGCATGTGTGGTTAATCTGGTAAGGAAGGACGCAAAGGGCAGATATGTATAAATCTGCACCGATAGCCAGGCCTCAATAAAGGCCCTGAGAAACCCCCTCACCAAATCAATATTAGTAAGGAAAACCAGAGCTATGCTCGACGAACTGACCAAGATAAACAAAGTTACCATCAATTGGATACTGGGCCACTCAGGATACAAGTGTAACGAAAGGGCGGATACAATTAAAAGACAAGGAGCTAGTTCTGACAGGCAACCGAAATGGGAGGTAGGAGTAACATATCAGGAAAGTTGTAATGTCATAAATACCATAATTAAGAAGGAAAGATTATTATTATTTTATATATCTACACTCCCCTTCACATGCTTTTACCACCCTACGGCAAAAATCTGAAAAGAAATAAAGTTTTATATCATCGCGATAATTTATCGTAGCTTCCAAATTTTGACGGCATTCTTTTCTGTGAAGTAAAAGCTTTAGAAAAGAACATTTACGTTTGAAAACATATTATATTTCCTTTTTTTATTTACATTTAAAAACTAATAAAAACGTAAAAATTATATAAAAATGCTATTCTTGATATTTTTGTTTAATTATTTACAAAAATAATTTAACATATTCTTGCTTTATTGTTGCTTATTAAGAAATAGTTTCTATTATGATTATTCAATATAATTAAAATGTACGTTCCCCAAAATAAGAAATTTTAATTTTTTGAAATCCATAAAAACTGAAAAAAGAAATTTTTTTAGAAACCTTATTTCACTTTTAATTTATATTTTTCACTTTAAAAGACATCTTTTTTTTAGAATTTTTTCTATCTTTACTATTTTTTTAGATATTTGGAAATGAAGGAAAAAAGCAATTTTTTACTAGTATGATGATACTCCGTTAAAAATGATTGTATAAATTTGAACGACATCACATTTTCAAGCTGAAAGCATAAACTTTCAAATACCGTTGAGATTTTTGAGATTTGATAATCAGTTCAAAAACTGTACGGAGTTTTATGTGGGTTAAATTTTTTTACTTTTTTATTAGTTTTTATACGTAAATAAAAAGAGAAAATATAATTTTTTTTAAAATGTGAATGTACTTTTCTAAAGCTTTTACTTCGCAGAAAAGAATGCCGTAAAAATTTGGAAGCTGCGATAATTTTTCGCGATGATATAAAACGTTCTTTCTTTTCAGATTTTTGTCGAAGGGTGGCAAAAGCATGTAAAGGGCATTTCATTTCATGTTTAAAAATATATTTCATGTAAAAAATTTATAATTCATAAATTGATAATTAAAGAGTTTAATTATTAATCTTCAACTGCATAATCCTGTATTATATTAAAATGTTTATTCAGATTTTTCTTTCTCCAAAAATTCCAACCGAAAGTTCTACTATAACTGATCCTTGCAGATAATTTGAACTGCATTTTTATAAGTGCGAGATAGGCTTCCCTGCAGATGACGTCCCAGCCTCCTAAGGGTGTACCTGAACACCTGGACATCCTCTACAGGAACACCCCTGAATTTATTCCCCATCAATCATTGAATCAATCTACGAAGTTTAAATGCAATCCAGGGCCCACGACTACGATCTTCTACATATACAGGGTGAGCCAATTTGATCAACTTAAATATCTTCCAAAATAAAGGTACAACAAAAGATTGTTTGTACAAAAGTTGTTTGGTTCAAAGAGGGTCATCTGACTGTGCAATTAGTTTTGAACTTGAACTTTGCTTTCAAAGACATTTGAAGGTCAAAGTGATTTTTTAAAATGGGAATCGCTATTTTTGACATAGGATTTGGAAAGAGCGAAGAAATTTACATCCGAATCAGTATTTCGATGGCTCCTATTCATATAATGCTATTTGAAAAAGCAATTTCATACAATGCTAATTCGAAAGAATATTTCATATCATTCTATTTTAGAAAGTTCTTTCATAGAAGACTATTATAAAAAGTTCTTTCATTTCAAAAAACAGTTTTATATGATCCCATTTAAAAATAAATTTCATATAATTCTATTTGAAAAAGAATTTCATATGATTCTATTTCAGAAAGTGATTTCATATAATTCTATTTCCTATGATGCTATTTAAAAACGTAATTTTATTGAATGATGTGTCATAAAGTGAGTGTCAAAATAATTGTATCTCAATTAGAAAAAACCTATTAATTTTCATATTGCTAAAGTTAACTGTAGTATTATTTATTGTTATTGAGTTAAAGTTATTGGTATTTTCTAAAACCAACCAAAAAAAAAACCACTGCCAATTCATTGACACGTAACTCTTAACCTATTTTGAACAATTTCAAATACAAGTTTTCGTTTTTAAAAAGCATTGAAAAAAGCAAAGTGGTTGAGAAGTCATTTAAGTGGATAGGGACCATTGGTTGTTACACTGTATGGGCCGTTAAGTAGATGCTTCTTCAGTTCACTTCGAACCTTTTCGGTGCGAAGACGTTTTTATAAACTGTTCGTCAACTTGTAGTTTGATCGCGAGTGTGTACAACAGTTAACACCGCTTTTGCGCCATTCTAACTGCGCATCGCCTAACCGCGTATACTAATTATTTGTAAAATATCTAAAAAAAAAATGTTCTCGATACCATACTAGTTGTGAATTCCAAGCTGCTACCACTATTTCTATGAGTTACACAGCGGATACTCAGAACGATCAATTTTCTTCTCGTAATCAAGGAATAATTCTTGACTGTAGTAAAGGATTAAATTTAACAGACTATACTTGTGCAGTTGGTCAAATTGTGCAACCGAGGATTATACTCTCTTTATCTAAAATATCAAACAATAGAATTTGTGTATACGTCACAAGCAAAGAGATGCCCGAATAATTTACTGACGAACTGCATCATCTCCTAATTAACGTCCACTAATCTCTAAATCAAAAAGAATCCTGTTCTCCAATCTAGTTCCGTTTATCCCGCATTACATACTAGAAAATGCCCTAGATAACTTGAAAACTACACGTATGTTTCGTTTTTCAACTTTCAAGGCTGCAATAGTTAAAGAAGGTTACGAATACGTACTCAGTTCTAGAAGATAACATCTAAAACATTTTCTCTCTCATTTTCTCCAGAATCATACCTAACATTCAAGAGGATAATGATTTTTCCCTACGTATCATTTTTTGAAATGCTAGAAGTCTACATCAATATCGCCACGAATTTCCCAACATCCTGAAGAATATCGACATTTTTGCGTGTATTGAAACTTGATTGACTGACACACATACTTTTAAATTTCAAGACTTTATTGTCGTTTTGTGCTTCCTATGATTTATTTGAGTTATGCGCCATTCGCATTACGAATACTATTCTCGCTATAGATTTTATATTCTTTTACAGAAAGGCCTCGTGCTCTCGCAATACCAGAAGGTTTGAATTGTTCAAAATATGAAATGTAACCACAGTATTTTATTGGGCGATTTTAATACACATAACAACACCATCTAACGACAAAATATTTTTCTGCATAGTATAAGCACCTTCATGTACATTGACATGCACAAAAACTTGTGACGGGTTTTTACTCTTCCTTTTCTTAACTTCGGGCAACGAGGCCACGCCGAGCGAACACGCAAGCATTCCGCGATTTTTATAAATAAACATTCACGTCGCGACGTCCCTTTCGAGGTACACCGGCACTCCCGCACACGACGAGAGAGAGAGAGACGGCACACGATTACGACGACGACGACAGCGACGCAGAAGAGCCGCGGCGACGGCGAAGACACGAACACACAACGCATACACAACATACACAAACACACACGGGTCGCGAGGAGTCTGCAAGACGCCGTTGTCGAGGCGAGCCACCGCGCACGTGGCTGTCACGCAAGAGCGAGAGAGACGGAGAAGGCGCAAGAGTAGGGAGCGCCTCGTGTAGGCCGGCGGCACTCTCGAGCCACGAGTGCGAGAGAGAAGGAGCGCGCGGCGCGAATGCTCGCGAGCGGGGAGGCGCGTCAGGGCCGTAGTATGGACCCGGGAATGGCGCATCTTTTTATAGATGGCCTGCCGATCTTGCACAGCGCGTGGGTAGCGGTGACGTCACCCGAGCCGCCACCATTTCAGTCTTAAATAACGGGACTTGTAAAGCGCGCCGAGACATAGAGGGCGCGCGTGTCGACCTCCTTTATCGTCCAGATAGCCGATCATATGTAAATTGACCGGAAGAAGAAGAGCCGACGCGACACCTCGCGATGTTTGTGACTAATTAGTCATTTGACAGAGACGAGATAATTAAATGCCGCGAGTGCGAGAGAGAGAACGATAGCGACGCGGAGGGCCGAGTCGAGTTAGCCATTTTTGGCTCGATACTCGTTGCCCGGACAGCCTAGGATCCAGTCGCGTTTTGGAAATTAGTAGTTGTAGCGAAGAATAGCGTAGCCGGAGCATAGTTGAAGTTGTTGGTGAGAAGCAGAGAAAGAGATGCGGTGAGTGGACCGGAAAAGTGGCCGTGTGGACGAGCGGCATCAGACGAAATTCGGTGAGTTGTGTTTCGGGCGAGGCGTGCCGCGAGCTGCCGCGAAATAGCAATCAGGCGACCGCGTATAAAATCGGAGATCGTGCTAAGGCGGGTGCTTGCGGGTATCGTTCCGCGTGTTAGGGACACTTTACAGTTGTATTCACACACATCAAAATAAAGAGTTGTTTCGAGAGTCAAATTGTTGTTCTAAGTGCTTATTTCCGAGAGGTCGCGTTGTCCGTTTATCGCGGCGTTTTCCCCAGTTGCGCCAGCTACCAAGAGCGACCTTTTCTGTTGGCCGGCATTCATTGCCTGACGCCTGACGACGCCGCGAGTTTCCCGCGCGCGTTCAACAAATAAATTAAGGCCGGCAGAAAGATGCCGCTTTGTAGACGGAGCCTTGGGGAACCTGGGGAAGCATCCGCGGGATTTGCAACGTCAGAAACTTACAATCTAATCTAGACCTAGTACTATCTGCCGCCTATTTTGCTGATAATGTATATTGAACTCTACGACAAGACTCGGGTATCAGATCATTTTTCTGTTATTATATATAAATTAGTAGGGAAACTTAAATCTAATGGTACACATTGGACTAAATTTACAAATACTTTAGATAACGATTATTGTACATCTTTATCTCGAATATGTAAACGCACTACCAAAAGACAAGTATAATTTTTTTGTTAATTCAATTACAAACGACATTACTAACAGTACATCCAAACAGTCCAGTAACATTTTTGCAGGAAGTCCTATTCCTTGGTGGGATTCAGACCGTGACAACATAAAAAGACTTAGACAAGCTTCATTTAAAATATGTCTAAACTGTTATAACATAGCCGATTTTATTACTTGTAAGAAATATACTGCATTTACAAGAAAATATTTAAAGAGAAGAAAAAGGAATCCTTCAAAAACATTGCCGAAATGTAAATTTTCATATTGATCATAACTACGTTTGGTCCAAATCGTTGCCATCTCAATGAAAATCGTCAAACAAATAAAAAAAGACATATAGCCAACAATAAACATGGTCCTCCTAGGGTACAAATCCAAATTGGATACCAAATTGCACAACTTTAAACTCTTCCTTAACCAACCCTTTTAGTTTTATAAAATTTAATGTAACCCTCGAATCTAAAAACTATAAATTTTCTGGAAGTATTGATGGTATTGACTTCGATATTATCAAAATATTATTAATTAACTACAAGCTATCAATGTCCATATTTTCAACCCCATGTTCTTAAATACTATCTACGGATGGAAAACTTTGTTCATACATTTTATTAAAAATGTCAATGGTGTAAATTACCGCTCTATTGCATTAATGTATTTTTTATACAAGTTATTCTTCTTCTATATTGCACCAAAACTAAAAAAATTTTTACTGTGAAATCGAAATTTTGTTGAAAATAAAAATGTTCTAGCAGTTTTTCTAAATGTTCTATGTGCTTTTCGCAACGTGAATATAGACATAATACTCTTAACTTTAGGTAACTTAGGTTATTCTAAAATTCATATCCTTTTCGTCAAATTTCTCTTTCATAACACTTCTTCACAGAGTCTTTAGCCTCCAATTTTGTTTATTCTTACAAAGGTGTATTTCAAGGGACGGTACTAAGTACATTATTGTACATACTCTATGTAGCTAAAATCTAATAATGTAGCCAGGAAAACTAAAACTAGGTTTTGTATAAGTTTTTCTTTAATTATCGGATTCCTTTGGACTTCCAATGTGAAGTCAGATAAATCAATGTTTTTTACACGTAAAATTTTCTGCTCTTTTGATTTCCGTTGTCAAAAATAGGACTTCCCGTTTGAAAAAAAGCAAAGTTAACCTTGAAATAACCTTAAAATTCAAACCCAAGGTCAAATCCAAGGTCACTATTAGCTACTGAGCTTTGACGGCACGCTGTCTTGTGTACGTAACAAAGCCAAAAATGAGCGCCTTTACTGACGCTTTTCCTCCAATAACCCAACATGGCTTTTCCAACACATTGATGATAAGTGGTTTTTGATTGAGCAGACGATCTAGAAATGAGTGGATGAATAATTTCTTGTTTTTATAGCGATGCATGCCAAGCAGGCTCCAATAAGCGGTCCACAATTTTATATTAGGCTACTATCTCAACAGGCTCGCCAGATAAACAAGTGCTCAAGCGACGGAGCTTCTCTTCGGATGATAAATCTGTGTTACTATAAATTAATTTCCTGATTACATCATGTAAATATGGCTACTCCGCATAGTCACCGCTGAAAGTAGGCAAACAGATATCTGATAGCTTTAGTAACTGTTGGAAATTTGAGATTAAATTGGGTGTAGCTGGCAACGAAGCGGTGATCTTGGAAATGTCCTTTTGGAGCTTGTGGGGAGCTTGACAGTTAGTTCAAAGTAATTTTCTTTGAAATAAGGGAGTTCTGCCACCTCAAAAGTCCATAGCTTTTGTAAGGAATTGGATTGGATGGAGAAATTACCTTCACCTTACGTGGTGGCACGAACGATCTTGCGATTGTAGTTGGAGAGCGGGCCAGTACGGGTACAGAGCTTGCTCGTCGGCGAGATGGCGGTAGATAGCGATACCAGGGACGTTAGCTTTGAATTACTGGGTGATGGCAACTTTGACTCGCGACCTTCTGGTATCTAGAGCTCGATTTTTATAGCGTTCTTCCCCCTGCCATTTCTAATCATAATTTTAATAAAAAAAAAATTTAACACTCTAAAGTAAACCGATCGAGTGCGGAATCATTGGGATTAGGATGTTCCTGTATATTCCTTTATCGATCCGAAAATTAAACTGGGAATATCGTTGACTCGAAAAGAAGAACAAACAACATATCCGGAAACATTAGCCAGGAAAGGTAACTTTTTTTTTTTACTGAGAATCTCGTGCAGCCTCATGGGCCCATCACTACCTGCCGACGCTTGTTGCTATCTACGGAGCGAGGGGAGGACACAGCTCTAAACCCCCCCCCCCCCACTTAGGTGTGATGGGAGGACACGCCTCTAACCCCACCCACCCTGTAGCCCAGCGTTTCCCTAGACCTCTGTTGTCGGCAGCTCTGTCTTTCCGCCCTACGACCCTAAGGCCCACTCCGCATTCACCCAGGATTATGCCTGTGAAACGGGGAAAACCTGTGGCCAAACCTATACCAGGGTAAATGCCGATTAGGAAAACCCGTTCCGGAGTGGATCGGTATATTAAGAATGCTCAAATTAGATGCCCAGGTCATACTTCGTAGGCCTGAGGACTGAATTTGTCATTCTCATACCTCCCGCTCACTTTGTTGAGTGTGGAGAAAAACACCTAAGAGATCGGGGAAGCGCGTCACAACTGCCAGTGGTCACCCATGGAAAGGTCACTTAGAGGTGGTGTGCAAAAGAGTGCGCATTAACATTATAATCGCGATTAGCTATTTCTCCGAGTCTATTTAGCGAGCAGTATAGATGGTAATTCGAATAGCTTCAGCTAATAGGGATAATTACGCATACACGGAAAGCGGTGTTTATTGTAATACAAAGCGGTGTTATCATTAGGATAGATGAATTTAATAAAGCATTACATTGACATGCAAGATGCAACTCCGGGGATGATGGTAGTAGCGTACAATGAGGTGGAGAAGATAAGAAAAGGACTCATCGGGCGATCGACGAGTGACTGATGCAGTGAGATCAAAAAGCTGAATGCCGAGATTCATCATCGATTGTCGGGACATGAACAAACTTTCTTAGCATGATGCACGTGGCGACATCTCGATACAAAGCACGATAAAGTTGGAAAGACCCAAAACATCAATAAAATCGTTCTCAAAGAAGCTGGTCATCAAGTGCGTCTGCTGCATTTAGCTCTATCCTTTAGTAATATAAAGTTAGGCCTTTTGACTTGATACTTACTGAAAAGATGCATCAAAGATTAAGGAATGGTGTTTTCAAACGTGAGCTTGAAAAAAAATTTCGTCGTTTACGTAGAGATAAAATCCGAAAGATAATTATGAAAAGGACGCGGAAAGGGATGACGCAATGGACGGTTGTAACGCAAAGAAAACGTGCCTTTTGGCAGATACAATTATTAATAATAGCTTTACTGTACTCTCGTCGTATAATTGGTTGCTAAATCTCAATCCATGTTACTGGACGAGAATAGCCTTCTGCGCGTAGATGGTTAGTTAAAGGGCGCGAATATTCCATTTTTTTAGAATCTTATGGACTTGATGGTGTAATAGATTTATTAATAGATCCATCAAACAGATTTTAAAACCAGACTATTACATAATTTTTCAGGCAACATGGTACTTACGAACTTGTTGCAAAATACATAAATTGGTAATCTTAATTATAACTTGTTGTTTTACAAATTCTTTAATCAAGATCACTTAAAAGGCATTGAGTACAAGTTTTACTAGTTGTTATAAAATGTTAAAATTATTTATTGCTTTGCATGCAACAGATCTGAATAAAACGTTCAAATTAACTATGTATATGTAGTTAAAAGTATCAAATAAATATTATTACTCACTGTTAAATCTTCTATCATAATTTCTTGTCCAATATTTTCATCTTGTAACCACAATTCATAATAGGTCCTTGCAAAAATATTGATGGCACGATGCCTGTATTTATACAAAAAAATTAATTGAATATATTAAATAAGAAAGCATATATTACTTTGCTACTGTACTCCCAACCCCCTATAAAAACCACTTTCTTTCCGTCAACGTAGGGAATAATGTGGGGTATTATTCCCTAGTGAATAAAGAAACCTTTATTTGTTGTAAGTCATAGAATAAATAAATCTTTATTTCTTGTGAGTCAGGGAACAAGAAATCTTTGTTTTCTCGGGAGAGAAAGATTTATTTTTATTTAATTGATAAAATTTGCCATTATATGGGGATCGGAAGTAAAGTACTGTATGTCACACAGAACTAAAGAACATTATATATACCCTCACTTCCCTCATGTTGGAAATTTTTCTCAAGGTATCATACTATACTTTCCTCCCTTGTGACATAATATACTATTAAATAGACTTGTATATTCTCAGGTACTAAAATTTTTATATATTTCAAAAAGGATTTTATTTATGAGAATGGATATAAGTGCTAGAAAATTCTATATCTGGGAAAGTTCATTTAATCTGAGCAGGTATCTGAATCCCGGTTTAATATAATTATATTGCCGACACCTACGAAGATTATGATTCCCAATAAAATCTTATCAAAAAAATAACTTTTGGGAGTTTTTTTTTCGTGCACTCAATATAGTAATAGTATAGTAATAGAACAGTAACTTTTTTTCCGGATACTTTTAAAATAATAATTATTGTTGTAAGTGTATGAACGTAAATAATTTTACTCGCTGGCGCACGTCGAAAAGTAATTCTGTTCGTTGACGCATTTTAAATTATACTTCTCTCTAACATACAATTCTAAATAAGTGATCTCGCTGCGTTTTTCAAAGTTATGCACCGGCGATACGCACTGTACTCAATACACTCATCTTCACAAACAATAACAGAATAGGGGACCGTTAGAATAATGAAGAAATTGTAAATGTAAATACAAATTAAATGAGTACATACCTTGGTAAGGAATGTAATGAAGTTTGGCGAAAACAAGCAATGACAGCACGCTTCCGCTGAATAGAAACAACCGAACGATAGCTACTTTTACTCTGCTGTTGCGGATGATCTATCTATATAAATTAAAAGTATATATTTTTTAAATTATGACAATAAAACCAAAAATATTTCAGGAAGTTGTACCGTTGCGTATCTAATTAATTAATTCCCTATATTATACCTCTGCTTCATTTCTGCAAATTCAAGCTTATTTTTGGCAACACTTTAGCATACATTTTGCCTGACCCAATATATGTACCGCTGATTTCGCCGTCGTCATTATAGCTTGGAGTTTCAACTATACTGGATGACCGCGACAACTTATACACTATCAATCAGAAGTACTAGCATTACAAGACATACCGATGAATACAACACATGCACATGTACAAATATGATGATCGCAATGATGACTAGCACGCGAGGATTCTCTAGTACATTACGAAAAATTAGGAAAATGTTTTTATATTGTAAAAAATATGAATGTAGCTCTATTATACAATGTCTGCGCACTGGTTAAAATTTCATCAAATGCTTATTATCTGAACGGTACAACCTCCTAAATAATTCGTATGCTATTGTTATTAAATATTAGCCTTAAAGAAATGCTAAAGAAAATTTTTAGTACCGCGAAAAAAAGCATGAAGTTTTTTTATTAAATTGATTAGTATTGTCGATAACTATTTTGTGTTTAAATCAAAGTAAATTGAAAGTTAATTTGTAAACTTCTAATTCTCATATACTTTATCTCCCTAAACAAATAATCATAAACGTTTCTCTAATAGTCATAAAATTTTATATGTGTACGATGTATAGAACGACACATGTAACGATGTATAGAATTAATTAACAATATTTAAAATTTTTTGCTGTAAATATTTGAAGTGTACGTACCATGTGAAGTCCATATAATACTTTAGCCATATCTGTAATTCTAAGAACGACGTCATCCACTTGCTGGGCTTTTACTGGTTCAATAATGTCCTTTTGTTGGCCTAATTTTGAATATAAGTAGTGTTGCCAAGACATTTCATCAGCTGGATCGATTTTATCAGGTAAAGTTAATTGGGTTTTTGCAAATTCCGCTATTTCTTTCTCAGGCATTTTCTTTAAAAAACGGTCTTTACAGTGTTGCACTAATTCTTGTTCACGTCCGGCAAATAAATTCAGTCCTACAGGCAATAATCTTTTTAAGCACGCAACCATCAGAGATGCTTGTACCTCTTTGTCCTTATCTCTTTTTTTATCACGATGTTTTTTTTCTTCTACGGACAGATGAGAATTACGTTTTATTAATATTACCAATATACTTAGATATTTTATCGTCAGCATTAATGTAATCATGCATATAAAATATATGTTTGATAAATTTATAAATTTATGCTATTTATTTAATTTTTGGATCATAAATTAGTAAAGAATAATCGATAAATAGAAGTGGATCTATTTTATCATATTCCGTTTAGAACTATCACGCTTTGTTGATCCGCTTCTAAAGTTAAAGGCGGGTTTATGCCTACTTTTTTTTTTTTTTGTAAAGTCATTCATAAACCCAAAGTTATATGATCCAAAATGATTATCGTTTAATATTATATAAAAATAATTAATTTCTCACAAAATCAGCCGACATAGAAGTTTCTATACTTAATTTGTCGTAACCTACAGGTCCTACAGTTACATGGATTTTCATGAGTCTGAGCTTAAATAGTTAATAATTTATAACATGATTTGTTACATCTAAGGTGCAACTTCTGAAGAGTAATTTAAGTCTGGTTTAGTAGCATATAAGTCATTATATTGGATAAAAGATATGGCAAGTGGACCACCCTATCGCTGAAAATGACGTTATAAAATGATGTTATAATATGACGTCATTAATAACGTTATTGCTGAGGCTACAATTTTGGACCTTTTTTAACGTTATTCAATAACGTTATTTTCCGATTACAGTAGAAAACTCTATTTTAACGTTATTTTCGCTATGAAATAACGTAATTTTCAGCTTTGTGGGATATTTGGCTTGAACAATGACGTTATTTCTAGATCTTAAATCCGCACATCAAATGACGTTATTCGTTAATGAGGTGTAGATACGAAGAACGTCATTTTTACCATAAAAAATGCTGTACGGATTATAACGTTATTTCTGCAATATACAGCATGCTTAGTAAATAACGTCATTTTTCCTAGTTTTGTAGTGGTCATTAACGTAATTTTCTTTTGGTCCGCTGAAGCAAAAAATTACGTTATTTTCGCAATGCACGTAGGTCCGTTCTAAAAACGTCTTTTTCCAAAATTCAAGGAAGTTTGCACAATGACGTCATTTTTGCAAAGTGAATTCCCTTTGCAGAATAACGTCATCGCACAAGACTATTTTCCGCTATAAAATAACGTTATTTTCAGCATTGTGGGGTATTTTGCTTGAACAATGATGTTATTTCTAGAATTTAAATCCGCACATGAAATGACGTTATTCGTTAATGAAGTGTAGATACGAAGAACGTCATTTTTTCTGTAGAAATGCTGAACGGATTATAACGTAATATACAGCATGCTTAGTAAATAACGTCATTTTTCCTAGTTTTCCTAATTTTTGGGAATTTGACTAAGTCTATCACCTGAAATATTTCTAAGTCCTTGAAAATTTTTTTTTTGTAGAACCATGTTTTAACGCGTTTTGGACCATTTCCTGTCGATATAAATTGTCGAATTTCGCGAGTGTTTTGTGAGATACCACATAAACTTACGTAAATTACATTAATGCCCACGCATTTTGCTCTTTTTGGTCAGCAATGGCAAAAATAAAAAAAGAAGTTAAATTATGCTCGGTGAGCAACGATTTATACATTTTAGTGGAATTCCTAAATGAAAGCGAGCCATCTAATAACAAACCTTTAACCAACACTGAATATTTGAACCAGCTAGTAAAAGGAAAATATTTGAATATTTCATCAGTCGTAGAAGAAGAGAAAATCGTCAATTGAATTTGCCATTCAACTGCGACTTTAGTACAGCTTCCAAAATGAAAATAAAATTATAAAATGCAAAATTTGATCAGCATCCAGCTAAAATGATAGCTGTAGGTGTTAAGTAATATACTGTGGATGTGTACACATGTATATATATGTGTATATATATTTTATTCTTGACAAGTGATTTTTTGTACAAAATACCAACTGAATACTTTCCTTGTTCATTTTTTTATACGAAGGCTCCATAGGCAACAAATTTTGAACATATAAGTATCTATAGACTATAGAAAGTCACTCAACAAGCTATAAAAGGGAATACAAGAACCAAAGAAAGAAATTGGATTGACCGTTGTAAATATTTTTATCATCTGGACCCTTCGTATAAAGAAATCAAGAAGGATAATCTTAATTATGTATTCCGTATAAAAATTAGCAAATGATAAAAATATTGACACCGGTCAATATAATTTTTTTTTTTTGAGTCTTGTATTCCCCTTTACATCTTATCATGTGACTTTCTTTTCTCCAGATATTTATACTTTCAAAAAAGTTCTCTAATGGGCCCATCGGCTAAAAAAATCAACAGGAAAGTCAGTTAGTATTTTGTAAAAAAAAAATCACTTGACACGCTATAAAAGGGAATACAAGACTCAAAAAAAAGAAATTATATTGACCAGTGTCAATTTTTTTAAGATTTACTAATTTTTTGTACGGAATACGAAATTAAGATTATTCTTGTAGATTTCTTTATACAAAGGGTCCAGGTGATAAAAATATTTACACCGGTCAATCTAATTTCTTTCTTTGTATCTTGAATTCCCTTTTATAGCATATCGATTAACTTTTTTTACAGAATACTAATTGAAGACTTTCTTGCTTGTTTCTTTATATGATGGGACAATAGGAGAAAATCATTGTACCTCTAAATATCTTGAGAAAAGTAAGTTAAGAGAAAATATTCTTCTGTGAGTGAATATCTTTATGCGCTTACAATTATTTGTCTTGTACACATTGTATTTTCCCTTCGAGTCTTATGTATTCCCTATTATAACTTGTCAAGTGACTTTCTTTACTCTAGATACTTATATGCTCAAAATTATTCTCCCATGGATCCATCGTATATAGAAATGAACAAGGAAAGCTTACAGTTGGAATTTTGTACAAACAATTACTTGACAAGAGTAAATAAATAAATAAATATATATATATCCATAATATATTACTTACCATCTACACGTATCATTTTAGCTGGATGATGCTCGAATTTTGTATTTTATAATTTTGTTTTTTTTTTGGAAGCTGTACTAATGCTGCAGTCGAATGGCCAATTCAAATTGATGATTTTCTCTTCCTCTATGACTGATGAAATATTCAAACCTTTTTCTTCTACTAGCCAATTCAAATATCCAGTGTTGGTTAAAGGTTTGTTATTAGACGGCTCGTTTTCATTTATCGATTCCACTAAAATGCACGTATCGTTAGTCACAGAGCATAATGCGGCTTATTTTCATATTTTTCATTGCTGACGAAAAAGTCAAAATGCAAGAACACGTATCACGATTAGATGACATTAATGTAGTTTATGTGAATTTATGTGGTACCAACACACGCGTAATTCATGTATGTGCGAGCACGTAGCACGATTAGGTGTGTATAAGGTTAAGAAGATCCTAATACAATTGAGGGCGATACTGCGCTTCTTGAATCTCTTGCCTTGTGCACGAACACACATGAATTTTGGCAAGCGTTGACATCAGGTAAGCTAACGTAAGCTACATTAATGTCATCTGATCGTGCCACGTCTTCTTGCATTTTGCCTTTTTAGTCAGCAATGGCAAAAATAAAAAACGAAGATAAATTATGCTCTGTGACTAACAATACGTGCATTTTAGTGGAATCCATAAATGAAAACGAGCCGTCGAATAACAAACCTTTAACCAACACTGGATATTTAAAGTGGCTAGTAGAAGAAAAGGTTTGAATATTTCATCAGTCATAGAGGAAGAGAAAATCATCAATTTGAATTGGCCATTCAACTGCAGCATTAGTACCCGCTTCCAAAAAAAAAACAAAATTATAAAATACAAAATTCGAGCATCATCCAGCTAAAATGATACGTGTAGATGGTAAGTAATATATTATGGATATATATATATTTATTTATTTATTTACTCTTGTCAAGTAATTGTTTGTACAAAATTCCAACTGTAAGCTTTCCTTGTTCATTTCTATATACGATGGGTCCATGGGAGAATAATTTTGAGCATATAAGTATCTAGAGTAAAGAAAGTCACTTGACAAGTTATAATAGGGAATACATAAGACTCGAAGGGAAAATACAATGTGTACAAGACAAATAATTGTAAGCGCATAAAGATATTCACTCACAGAAGAATATTTTCTCTTAACTTACTTTTCTCAAGATATTTAGAGGTACAATGATTTTCTCCTATTGTCCCATCATATAAAGAAACAAGCAAGAAAGTCTTCAATTAGTATTCTGTAAAAAAAGTTAATCGATATGCTATAAAAGGGAATTCAAGATACAAAGAAAGAAATTAGATTGACCGGTGTAAATATTTTTATCACCTGGACCCTTTGTATAAAGAAATCTACAAGAATAATCTTAATTTCGTATTCCGTACAAAAAATTAGTAAATCTTAAAAAAATTGACACTGGTCAATATAATTTCTTTTTTTTGAGTCTTGTATTCCCTTTTATAGCGTGTCAAGTGATTTTTTTTTACAAAATACTAACTGACTTTCCTGTTGATTTTTTTAGCCGATGGGCCCATTAGAGAACTTTTTTGAAAGTATAAATATCTGGAGAAAAGAAAGTCACATGATAAGATGTAAAGGGGAATACAAGACTCAAAAAAAAAAAAATTATATTGACCGGTGTCAATATTTTTATCATTTGCTAATTTTTATACGGAATACATAATTAAGATTATCCTTCTTGATTTCTTTATACGAAGGGTCCAGATGATAAAAATATTTACAACGGTCAATCCAATTTCTTTCTTTGGTTCTTGTATTCCCTTTTATAGCTTGTTGAGTGACTTTCTATAGTCTATAGATACTTATATGTTCAAAATTTGTTGCCTATGGAGCCTTCGTATAAAAAAATGAACAAGGAAAGTATTCAGTTGGTATTTTGTACAAAAAATCACTTGTCAAGAATAAAAATATATATACACATATATATACATGTGTACACATCCACAGTATATTACTTAACACCTACAGCTATCATTTTAGCTGGATGCTGATCAAATTTTGCATTTTATAATTTTATTTTCATTTTGGAAGCTGTACTAAAGTCGCAGTTGAATGGCAAATTCAATTGACGATTTTCTCTTCTTCTACGACTGATGAAATATTCAAATATTTTCCTTTTACTAGCTGATTCAAATATTCAGTGTTGGTTAAAGGTTTGTTATTAGATGGCTCGGTTTCATTTAGGAATTCCACTAAAATGTATAAATCGTTGCTCACCGAGCATAATTTAACTTCTTTTTTTATTTTTGCCATTGCTGACCAAAAAGAGCAAAATGCGTGGGCATTAATGTAATTTACGTAAGTTTATGTGGTACCTCACAAAACTCTTGCGAAATTCGACAATTTATATCGACAGGAAATGTTCCAAAACGCGTTAAAAACATGGTTCTACAAAAAAAAAATTTCCAAGGACTTAGAAATATTTCAGGTGATGGACTTAGTCAAATTCCCAAAAATTAGGAAAACTAGGAAAAATAACGTTATTTACTAAGCATGCTGTATATTACGTTATAATCCGTTCAGCATTTCTACAGAAAAAATGACGTTCTTCGTATCTACACTTCATTAACGAATAACGTCATTTCATGTGCGGATTTAAATTCTAGAAATAACATCATTGTTCAAGCAAAATACCCCACAATGCTGAAAATAACGTTATTTTATAGCGGAAAATAGTCTTGTGCGATGACGTTATTCTGCAAAGGGAATTCACTTTGCAAAAATGACGTCATTGTGCAAACTTCCTTGAATTTTGGAAAATGACGTTTTTAGAACGGACCTACGTGCATTGCGAAAATAACGTAATTTTTTGCTTCAGCGGACCAAAAGAAAATTACGTTAATGACCACTACAAAACTAGGAAAAATGACGTTATTTACTAAGCATGCTGTATATTGCAGAAATAACGTTATAATCCGTACAACATTTTTTATGGTAAAAATGACGTTCTTCGTATCTACACCTCATTAACGAATAACGTCATTTGATGTGCGGATTTAAGATCTAGAAATAACGTCATTGTTCAAGCCAAATATCCCACAAAGCTGAAAATTACGTTATTTCATAGCGAAATATAACGTTAAAATAGAGTTTTCTACTGTAATCGGAAAATAACGTTATTGAATAACGTTAAAAAAGGTCCAAAATTGTAGCCTCAGCAATAACGTTATTAATGACGTCATATTATAACGTCATTTTATAACGTCATTTTTAGCGATAGGGCAATAAATAAAAATGTAAGATGGAACAATAATAGAGATAAAGAGATCATTTTTGGTCCTAATAATGTATAAATAGCTTCAATTATGTAAGTACTTAAAGTATAAAAAATTATAGTAATCAAAAATGATGAATAAAGTTTTTAGAACTATTATGTTAGACAACTCTTCCTATAGGTTGCGAGACCTTGATGATGGTGGAAGGGCTTGAGCCTCGTCAGACCATTGGGTCACTTACCCTTGCACCGTCTGAAAGGTATGTGTCAGGAACGGAATCCCCGTAAAAGGACTCTTCATGTGAATGGTAACTAGTTATGGATGTGTATGAATGGGAGGGAAACCCCGTAAAAAGGGCTCTTCAAGTGAATGGGTCGGAATCCCCGTAAAAAGGGCTCTTCATGTGGATGAGGAGACTGTGTGGTGTATGGTTGTAAGGACACGCCCGGAGGCAGTGCTTTTATGGCGTTTCCCCGGGACAAGGGGTGCTTGGCCCCAGCTTGCGGGACTGAGCATGTGACTGAAACTGACGAGGCGACTAAGGAACAACTCTCGTGGTGGTCGGGTAGGGCCCCACAATACACGTCACTTACAATCACACTTACACGACGGTGTGCTCTTGGCTGCGCGGGGATAGGCTGGCTTGGAAACGAAGGCGTCTTGGCGCGGCGCTGAGGGTACAGGGGAAAAACTAGGTTCGACACGGCTAGGCCGGCAGACAGAACAGGGGTCCAGGTTACGGTGTAGCTGACCGGACCGGCTGCCCTGTCATCTGGCGAATAATCCCCCTCGGCCTAGTATTGCCGGATGGCACCCGGACAGGGCCATGCTGGAGGGGGGGAGGGGTGGGGCTCCTCCAAGGACACAGCGCCGTTGCGGGGCAAAGATGCCCATAGGTCCAGGACGATGCGAGAGGCTCTGTGGAGGAGTCTGGAATGGAGGCGCTGAGGGCTCTGGGCTTCAGACTCTTCTGTGGCGCGGGCATTGCACACGTCGTTCTTCACAAAGGTAAAGGAACAAGTATGGAGGAGAGGATGGGGCAACCCGCCTAGAAATCGGCGGCCGTGGGAGTCTTTCCTTAATTTGAAAAAAAAAAAAGGGGGGGGGAACAATGATTCCAGCAATAATTGCGAGGATCAATATTCCTTTTATACAAATTAATTTGTATCACTGCAAGAACCTTGAATCAATGCGAGTGGTAGGGTCGCAGATTTAGGGGTTGTGGTCGGCTCTTCCGGGCGGCGGGAGAAGGACAGATGCGCACCTGCATTATCTTAAAAAGCGTTCAGGGGGAGATCTGGACCCTTCACTGCCATAACGATCTCACTACAGTCATAGTAAGGAGAAGGACTGAGGAAGGAACCGAGGAGGAAATTATCTTAGCCTCTGCGTACTTCCCTAGCGACTCAACGGACCCACCACCCTCGGTGGAGGTGAGTGCGTTGGTTGAGGACTGCCACAAGAGAGGCAGGGAAGTTATAGTAGGGTGAGACGCAAACGCACATCACCTTGTCTGGGGCAGCTCAGACTGCAACGACCGAGGTGAGAAACTCTTGGAATATCACTGTATGACGGAACTAGACATCCTCAACAGAGGCAGGGTTCCGACGTTCAGAAGCAACAAGAGGGAGGAGGTTATAGAGGCTACAAGGGGGATCGTCCCAAAGGTTCGAGGATGGAGGGTAGCAGAGGAACTCTCCATATCGGACCATGAAAAGATCCACTTTGAGCTGGGAGAGATAAGCAAGGATGAGCAAATGAGAAGAAATCCCAGGAAGACGAACTGTGATTTGTACTGCAGCCGTCTGGCAGAGAAACTTCCAGACGACGCAGGGAGGTTAAATACTATAGAGGATATCGAAGGGTTTTGTGGCAGGATCCAATCTGCTATAATAGGAGCTTTTGAAGATAGCTGCTGACCAGCGAAGCGCAGACAGAGTAAAAGTGCTCCCTGGTGGAACCCTTGTTTGGGGGCCCTGCGCAAGGAGGCCGGCAAGCTATTTAATAGGTGGAAGAAGAGAAGAGGCTCTGAGGAACTGGTAGCCTATAAGGATACCAGGTGGGAGTATAAAAAGGCTCTCGAGGTAGCAAAAAGGGAAGGCTAGAGCGGTTCTGCGAAGAATTTAGCAGTACCCCGGATACAGCTAGGATAAACAGGATCTTGGCCAGGCCGTCCGGGGGCGCACAGCTACAGATTAGGAAATCGTCAGAGGAATGTGCATTCGACAATAAGGAGTCTCTCGAGTGCCTTTTGTAGGCCCATTTTCCCGGATTAGACTCACAGGATCTGCCGGAACAACCAACAGTTGAGTTCTCTGGACAAGACTGGGAAGTAGCGGATCAGGTAATATCAAGCGATAGGGTTAAATAGGCCATTGACTCTTTCGAACTCTATAAAGCAGCAGAGGCAGACGGCATTTTTCCAGCTCTACTGTGAATGGGCATACATCTACTGTTGGAAACGCTGATGAAAGTCTATAAGGCTTGTCTGGCAATTGATTATGAACCAATCGAATGGAAGAAGGTTCTCTTTATACCGAAACCTGGTAAGCAGGCGCATGAAAATGTCAAAGACATCAGGCCAATTTGCTTGACGTCGTTCATGCTTAAGATCCTAGAGAGATTGGTGGACCGAGGAATCAAGGATGGTGCCCTAAAGACACACCCTCTGCACGCCTCACAGCATGCTTACAGATAGGGCAAGCCAGCTCTTGACGAGGCAACCACTAGCATTAAGAAGGAGATGAGGAACAAAAGCATGGTACTGCCTGCTTTCCTGGATGTGGAAGGTGCCTTTAATTTCACTACAGGAAGGAGTATACGCCGGGGAGCGGAGAAGCATGATATTCTCAGGTCTCTTGTTACGTGACTACATAGCTCCCTAACTGGGAGAGTGGTGGAGGCTCAGTGGGGGTCGGCGACTGGAAGAGGCGGGGTGTGGAGGGGCTGCCCACAAGGCGGAGTTCTCTTACCCACGGAGTGGTCCCTGGTTGTGGACGAACTGCTGGTCAGGTTAAATGAAGTGGGCATTTATGCCCAGGCATATGCTGATGACGTCTTGATCCTGATAATGGGACACGGCGAAAGGACGCTAGCAGGCCTGATGAATTTTGCATTGGGCATAGTGGAGACATGGTGTAAGGATGTTGAGCTGTCCGTTAACTCTGACAAAACGGTACTGGTCAATTTCACCACCAAATATAAGGTCAAGGAGCTGGGACTCTTTAATCTTTTCGGAAAATCACTCTCATTGCCAAGCGAGGCGAAGTACCTGGGGATAATATTTGATTCGAAGTTGAACTGGGTTAAACATTTGGAGAGCAAGAAATGGAGCTTTACGGCTGCTTTTCGGGCTTGCAGAAGAGCCTTTAGAGCAACTTAGGGCCTGAAACCCAAGATGATCCTGTGGCTCTATACGGCGGTGCTTAGACAGAGGCTTCTGCATGGGGCCATCGCTTAGTGGCCTCGCTGCAGATTAAAGACTGGCAGCTTGCTTCTGGATAGAATGCAAGGTATGGTGACAAGAGGCATAATGGGAGTCAGAAGGTCTACGCCACTGAAAATATTAGAAGTAATGGTAGACCTCCCACCTCTTCAGATACTGGTTAGAGCGGCAGCGGTAAAGGCGAAGATTAGGGTTTCGAAGGACTGGCCTATGCACGAGGATGCGGAGATCGTCGATACAATCGGCTTTGATCATAAGCGAGGTGATAGGTTAGATAAGGTCATTCGCTGCTACAGGTTCGAAAGGAACTTAGCGGGCTCACATCAAAAGGAGGAGGACCAGCCAAACTTTAACCAGCAGAGAAATCGTGCTCACACTGAAACCCTATGCCACGGTCTTCCAAGCGAAAGTGAGGGCTATCAGGAGCTGCGTAGAGGCTATGCTTCATGAGGAGTGGACAAATCGGAAGGTTGTCATATACTCGGACAGCAGGGCTGCCATCGCGGCTCTCAGCAAAGTGACAGTAACCTCATCTGAGGTTCTGGCGTGTAGGGCATCACTTGACAATCTGGCGAAGAGGTGCGCTGTCAAGTTGAAATGGGTAGCTGACATGCAGGCATTTGAGGAAGTGAGAAGGCCGATAGCTAAAAGAGAACCGGCGGGGCTCGGGGCAATCTCCTCAAAAAGGACATTAGGAAGGCAGCAGAGTGGTTGACGGGTTACTGCAACCTGTCACACTATAGAAAGAGGATAGGATTAGGCACTGAGAATATCTGTAGACTCTGTTGGGAAGAAGAGGAAACTCCCATGCACCTCTTATGCCACTGCCCTAGGCTGATGGGCGGAAGGCGTGAAGTGTATGGGGAGTGGATTCTCGAACCAGGGGATGTCTGCCCTATGGGGATAAGCAGATTTCTCAGACTGATAGATTATATAGGGAGGTTGATAGGGGATAAATGATGAGGAGACCGAGCGCAAGGACTAATTGGCCTAGGTGCATTACCTACATGTCCCCGCGAGGGGCCGTAGGTACGTTTCCACTCTGACATCGACTATCGACTATGTTAGACAGTGTTTTTTTTCGATTTAACCCAGGCTAGCCCCCTTAAGATGTTGCCTATCTTAATTTCCGAGCTCTACTATACCGATAATTCGCTATATTCTCTGCTAGCATCTAAGGCAAATTTGATTTTTCAAATAATTTTGAAACGGTTTTCTTAATGGCATTTCTGATTGCATCAAAACATTATTTATAATTAGTAGAATGTGTGTAGACTTCTTTTTTGGCTAATTTTGATGCCAATTGAAAAATAAGTTGGTATTTTCAGCAATAGGAATTGAAATCAGCCAAATAAGAAGTCTACGCACGTTCTTCGAATTTTTTGCCTTAGATGCTGGCAGAGAATATAAAAAATTGTCGGTGTAGTAAAGCACGGAAATTGCGATAAGCATCCCTTAAAGACGCGACGCAACTTATTAGTTGTTAAAGTATATTAATTTTGGAATTTCTAGGACTATGCGATTATTTTATTTAATTTTTTAATATATTTTAAGTAATTTTAAAAAAATAGCAACAATTATGTCATATAAATAATTTCTTTCCGATTAAAATTTAGGCTACAAAAAAATACCGCAATAAGTTTTTATTTACGAAGTTTAAATTACTACATCATTATGAAAAACTAAGCGTAGTATATCAAACTACGGACAAATTCATAAAAAACAGAAGCTTACAGATTCCTAGAATTAGTTACAAATGGGCTCACACCTATAAAATCCAAATATAATCGGAAAATAATTAAAAATGAATAAAAAAGTATCATTAAATATTAGTGGCTTTGAAAGTAAATAGTAATAATATAAAACAATTCACAAACCAAAATGACAATGAAGATAGCAAAAATCATGATTATATATTACAGCAAGTTAAGAATTCCATCAATAAAAAGAATATTACATTGAAAGTCCTTGAAAATACAAAAATTGCAGATAAATTATTATTAGACATTAGAACTTATGTAGGCGCAAATGGTAAATTCTCAGGCAATACCATTGATCTTGTTACTGATTACACGGGCACACTAAAATATAGTAGTCTGATCCTGAGATTACAATACATTATTTTAATGTATTTTAGGTGGCTGAATCCGAATTCAGGGTTATTTTGACCCCATCACGCCAGGATAAAGATCATTTCAAGGTCAAGGTTGAGAGAAACCATTCAGACTAAGAGAAACAGTAGACCAATAGATGGCAAGTTAGTGGTGACTTGAAAATCATAACGATCCTTCTTGGTTAACAATCAGGTTTTACTAAATTTCTGCTTTTTGTGTTTATGGAATTGCAGAGATTGAGCAAATCATTACGAGAAAAAGATTTAACAATCAAGAGCAGCACTTTTAGAAGGAAATCACAATATTTGGAAAAACTTTTAATTGATCCATCAAATATTTTGCTTCTGCCTCTACACATTAAATATGGATGGATAAGAAAATCATCAAGTGCTCGAGTGATTCAGCTCTCTCTCTCGGAGGGTCGTAAGGCTGAGAAGGTGTCGACGTTATATAATTTATTCGAGTCGAGCTTCTCCGCCTTCCTTACAGACCCCCCAAAGTGATAGGTGGGGCTAGGATGACGAGCCACCGCAGCCAGCCATGCGTGCGAGAGAGAAAGCACGTGCGCGGATGCCCACTCGAGCGTGCACGAGCCGCCAGGATGCCGTCGACGCCGCGGCGTCGCCGTAATGCAGCCATGCCGAGGTCCAGCCATCGGAGCCAAGCAGCCAACGAAGCGTACCATGATGCGAGCGTAACACGTGGCCGAGCGCGGACCTCGCGCATAGGTGCGAGAGGGAGAACGCGCGTACGAACCGGCGCACGAGGCAAAGCGGTGTAGAAGAGGGAAAGAGTGCGCGCGAGTCGGAGCGAGTAGGAGAGAAAGAGGGTCGAGACTGGGAACCGAGTAGAACCGAGCGCGGACGAAGGTGTACGACATGGAACGAGAGAAGGAGACCGAACGTGCGACAGAGAGGGAAGAGTGGCGAAGCGCGAGGAGAGAGAATGGCCGACTACGCGCTTGACGTCACGGGCGCTGCTCGACGAGCTCGGCTAATCGAGCAGGCAGCCAACTTTACGCTCGATACTTCCGTCGCGCCGTGCGTGTATCTTGATTCGCGCTCGTACTCGGGGGAAAGCGATATAGCTGGACTGACTTCGGCCAGCCAATGGAGACGGGTAACGGCGTTGCGGGCGGAAGCGGGTCGACGCGAGCAGTTGCAGACCTCGGAGAAGGTCCTCCGAGGGAGTGAGATGCGAGGAAGAATGCGTGATAGTGAGTTAGATAGATAGATAGATATTCCTTTATTCGCCTGTGCAGGCAAAAATTTACATGTACAGAAACTTTTGTGTCAAAATTATTTATCAATGACTGATCCGATCTTCATAACATGTCTTACGATGAACATTTCATGTATACAATGGACAATTTATAAAATGTAACTTGGTCCAGGAACATTTTATCCGCTTCGATTTTTTTCTGAATGACCAAGATCGGAGTGGGCTTCCTTGTAGACGACGTCCCGTCGACCTGAGTGTGTTCCTGGACATCGTCTAGAGGAACAGAGCCCGATTTTTTTCTCAATGACCAAGATCGGGGTCGGCTTCCCTGTAGACAACGTCCCGTCGTCCTGAGGGTGTTCCTAGACACCTGGACATCGTCTACAGGAGCAGCACCCGATTTTTTTTTCAATGACCAAGTGCGGGTCTGACTCGATGTCTGAGTCGTTTGTTTTGTATATTTAAACTAATTCTTTATTTATCCAACTGTTGTGAGTATTATCACATCCCAACCATTTTACATAAACCTGATCTCCTCGCTTTCTCAATATCTTTTCTATTAGATACACGTCAGGATACTTTACTTTCTGCAATTCGTGTTCGTAGAATCCTCCGGATATAGGCTGATTCTTGTAGTCCTTGAGATGACAGGTCACAGGTCGTGTTGCTGCTTTGCCATATATCGTAAATATTTCCGTTGGCCAGTAGGGTGTGTATCCCTTCTCGAATATCTGTTTAGCATTACTCACGCGAACTTTATGGCCGACCTTGTAATTTGTCTTTGTAGCACCAACTTCTGATTCAACATAACATCCTTTGGTTTAGCATTAATCGTTCTGTGTATTCTACTGTTGTATGCTACTATCAGATCAGGTAAGATATCTACCCACTTGTAATTTCCTTGCAAACTGAATTGTACCCACATTTTGTTCTTAAGTGAGCGGTGAAAACGTTCACAGATGGAGGCCTTGAGATTGCTATACGTTGAGTACAAATTAATTTTGTAACGTCTCATGAGATCTTGAAAGTTCCAAAGAAAAACTTGACTTTATAGCATTAGCCACATTCTGCCCAGTTTTAATTTTGATTGGAACTGCCCAAGCAAACTTTGAAAATATATTTATGATTATGAGTATGTATCGATGACCTTTGTTATATCTGGAATAGGGTATTATCTTCACTAGATCTGCTTGCCACATTTTGTCCAATCCTCAAACGTCGACTTTTCGACGTGGATAGTTTCTACGTGCAGGCTTTTGCAGCTCTTCCACTACGACTCTTTTTTGATGTGTCATCGCTAGATGTTTAATCATGGAGATCAGACAAATGACTATTTTATTTAATCTCTCATGTAATATCTTTTATATTGCCATTCTGACTATTCAATCTTGTATCCACAGTGTTTTTTAATTTATCAAGATCGTTTTTAAAACGGGAGATGTAGTCCATCATTTTCTGCGTTTCCATATCTACTGTGTACAGCCATCTATGCAAATTGACTGCGTTTTGAGAACTCTGAGGATTAGCAACATTGCAAAGTTTCTTTTCATCTATATCGTATTGGCCATCGGATGTAACTTTGTATCCAATGCCTGGAAGACCGCGAGCGCCCTTACCCTTACTTACATTACGTCCAAATACGTGTACACCTCAGTATATATGATTGTGCACAAGCGACGAGGACATGGTATCTTCGATAAACTCATGAACAAGCTACTTGTGGAACTGCATCTACCTGGATATCAGTATTGCGGACCTAGAACCAAATTAGTTAAACGTTTGGCACGTGGTGATCCCGGTATCAATCCTCTCGACGTAGCTTGCAAGTATCACGACATCACTTATTCGCAAAACAAAGAAAACATTATGGCAAGACAAGTTGCAGACCGAGCGCTTGCAGAAAAAGCTTGGCACAGAGTCTTATCAAGGACTCTAGTTTGGGTGAAAAAGCTGCCGCTTATGCTGTAACCAACGCTATGAAACTCAAATCAACTTTGGGAATAGGCTTAAAGAAGATTAAGCAGAAGAAACCTGTTACATTTAGTAAGGTAGACAACAGTGCCAGAGCATCTATTATTCCCGGTAACACTGCACGCAAAGTTATTCTTTCAGTTCTTGCAGGTGCCCGCAGTGCAGTCAAAGCTGCTGGCGGCACGGGAAAAGGAATAATGCCACGAGTGCTATCAGTTCTTTTGAAAGTTGAAGGATTCCTACCTTTTCTTGTTCCCATATTTGCAAGATTGAGCGCTGTTGGTGCTTTGATTGGAGGTCCTGCTGGAATAGCGAAAGCTGGTAACGATGCTAGCATTGCCAAGCAGCAATTACAGGAGACCGAGAAGCACAACAAGTCGATGGAAGACATTGCTCTAGGTAAAGGGCTCTTTTTGAAACCACACAAGACACGACTCAGACTATTCCTAAAACCTAAGAGTGGAATGGGGTTGAAGAGAAAAAAAGATCCTCGAAACGAGTTTGCCGAATAGAGCGCTAACTGACCTTGATTTGGTAAGATACGAAAAGATTTTGAAAATTCCTTACTTTAGAGATGTTTTCATGAGAACCTCCTCTTACCCCGTAGAAATCCGATTGTTACATGGCGCCCGAACAGGTTATGGTGGTTTAGGAGGTTGGTTTAGGGATAAGTTTGTAATAATTTCGTCAAGTGCCGCAGTAGTGTAGTGCCGTAAAAAATAAAGTGTGCAGGTTAATTCGCCTAAACTGATTTTTTTTCTTTCCTACGGTCGCGAATCAAGTAAATTAATTGTCGATGATTTGATAAAATTTTTTTTTCTGGTGTTTTGCTGTTTTTCTAAAATATAATGCCGGATTTTTATGATGAATTTGGCTCCGAATTCCGGCTACGGGGCCGATTTAATCAAACGGAGGCGGATGTTGAGGAACTGATGGAAACGGTTTTCGAACAGCAAGAAATGTTAGGGCATTTAAGTAAACAATTGAAAGCATTAAAGGACAAAAATAATGTTTTGAGAAGACAATTATTTAATGTAGCTAGAAACACTACGGCACGCTTGACGAAGGTAGAAAGGCGAGTTGAGTATGTCGAGAGTATGATGAGTGACATAACAACTAGTTTTAAGAAATTAAGTTTAAATTAAGGTGATTGGAAATATGCGTAGGGTACGAGTAGATTTAAGCAGATAAATATTTTTTGTAAAATTATGTGCGCCGGAGAGAGAATACGTGCGGAGGATAAGTTAGTTATTTTAAATGTAGAAAAGCTATCGCGAAAAAATTTTTTTTTTAATGTTCTTGCGTTTTATATTTTTTTTTTTTTCTCTTTTTCTTTTCTTTTTCTTTTATTATCTAATAACTAAGAAAGGATACCCGCACGTATCGAATTTAGCGTTATTTCTAAAAATCGTTGTCGTTAATTAAAATTAGATTACATTCGTTAAATTACATTCGTTAAGGTAAATTAAATTAAAGTCAGAATGTTGGCGAAGATAGGCGTAGCGTGGATTTACCGACTGAAACACGAAGAGTTAGTGGATTTATTAACCAGATTTAATATTGAAAAATCGGGAAAAGTCGACGAACTAAGGAAATGCCTCATAGCATTCGTTCGGAAAAATCCACATCTATTCACCGACAAACCGGAAGATGCACCAGAATATAACGAACAAGCGGACAGAACAGCCGATGAAGAAAATCCAGTATACGTGCAAGTCGTAGTTAAAGAGTCACGAACGTCGACACCAGTGGCAGGAGGATCAAATATGCAAGATCTAACAAGCGCATTCGACGGTCCACAGCAAGAAAGGCAACAGCCGGTGTACGTTACGCAGCCAGAAAATAATTCAACAGCAAAAGTATTACACCAAATGCGCAAGTGGAATTGCCATTTTGATGGTAAAGACGTGTACTCTTTCCTCGAAAGAATAGAAGAACTCAGGTGCGCGTACGAGTTTACGGAGCATCAAATCATCCAAGGCTTCCCAGAGTTATTGCGAGGAGAGGCGCTCCTGTGGTTCAGGAATATCTCTCAAGAAATTACGTCATGGCCGGAATTGTAGCAAGCCATACGTGATTTCTACCTGCCACCAGAAGAAACAAGAAATTTATATGCGCAGATACGAGATAGAAAACAAACAGTCAACGAAACAATGCGAGCATACGTTACGGCGTTATCCACAATGATGCATCGTCACGGGAAAATTGGAGCCGAAGAACAACTGGACAATTTGTACTACAACATGAAACCGGAGTTACGGCTGTACGTTAGTCGTGACAACATAAGTTCTTCATTAGAGTTGGTGAAGAAAGTAGAGCGAATAGTAGCAAAGTAAATGCAGTAAATGATGCGCCATATGATAGGTCTAAGGCTTGCTGGAAGTGCAAACAGCAAGGCCATTCAAGACAAAATTGTAGAAATAAATAGCGCATATTTTGTTCGTTCTGCGGAAAGGATAATATCTTCACGACAGACTGTGCATGTCACGCAGCACAACCGACGGGAAATGGAACGCAGGCCGAGACAAATGCAGCAACAGAGCCTCGGCCAAATGAAAAGATTCGCGTTTATTTGTAAATGTAAATGTCGGGAAGGTTAAATGCAATGCCCTGATCGATACCGGTGTAAATTTCTCGTGTATTAACCAAATGACGGTTAATAAAATTAAAAAAAATAACGGTAGAATAAAGAAAATTGCAAAAATAGCGGCTGTGGATAATGGTCAGTTGGTAAAGATTAATTATTGCTGGATAGGAAAAATAAAAGTTTTTAATAAAGCTACTTTGGCTAAATTGTTTATTATGCCGGATTTGACTCAGGGTATATTATAACGAAACTAGAACCTTTTTTTTTCATTAAATAAAAAACAGCTATTACCGACATTTACAATTCAGGAAATTTGTAACGTAAACGACGATGTAGGGATAAAAGCACTCACAGAAGATCAAAAGAAGAGATTAGATGCTTGGATTAAACAAGAAAAAGAAGAAATACAGCATATGACAGGATGCACGCCAGTAATCCAGCACAACATCAAGCTGATCGACGAAACACCGATAAAGCAGAAGTACCGACCGAGGAATCCAGTAATTCAGAAGACAATTCACGAGGAAGTCAAAGAGATGCTGGAAGCAGGGAATAATAAGAAGATCAACTAGTCCTTGGAGTTCGCCAATAGTTCTGGTGAAAAAGAAAGACGGGAAAATGCGTTTTTGCGTAGATTTTAGAAAAGTCAATTCGGTAACAGCTAAACACGCGTACCCATTGCCATTTTTAAATTCGATGCTCGACCGTTTACAAGGAGCACAAATATTATCCTCAGTCGATTTAAAAAATGGATATTGGCAACTGGCATTGGATGAAAAAAGCAAAGAGATTACCGCATTCACAGTACCCGGCTTGGGACTGTTTGAATTCAACGTGATGCCATTTGGACATGATTATCACTCCAGATATGGCCGAAAACGTATTTGTATATCTGGATGATATCATAATAATTTCCGAAACCTTCGAAGAGCATATGAAATAGCTAAAGATCGTTTTCGAGAAATTAAAGAATGCAAATCTGAAAGCGAATTGGGATAAATGCAATTTTGCCCGCAAAGAATTGAAGTACCTGGGTCACGTAGTAGATGAATTTGGAGTACGAACGGATCCAGATAAAGTAGCCGCTGTGCAGAAAATACCAGTACCAAATAATCCAAAAGAACTAAAAAGATTTTTGGGAATGATTTCTTGGTATAAGCGTTTCATACCGAACGTTGCAACAATGACAACGCCGTTACAAGATCTCTTGAAGAAAAAAGCACAGTGGGAATGGCAAGATGCACAACAACATGCATTTTCGGAAATTATAAAATGTTTGACGAATGCACCAATCCTCGCTTATCCGGATTGGAATTTACCATTCACCTTGCAAACGAATGCAAGTCTAAAAGGTCTAGGTGCAGTTTTAACGCAGAATGATGGAGAAAATCAAAGAGTTATTGCTTATGCTAGCCGTTCTTTAAGCAAAGCCGAGAAAAATTATTCAGTGACAGAACTTGAATATTTAGCCGTTAAATAGGCAATTTGGAAGATGCGTGATTATTTAGATGGATGTCATTTTACAGTACTGACTGATCACCAGGCGTTAAAGTGGTTGAATGGTACGCCCGTACATTCAAATTAGTCACTGAAAAACTAGAAAACTTTCCGGATTTTTGCATCAAAGAAGGAAGGTTATTTAAAAAAATTCTGCACACTCTGGACTTCAATGAAATTGAAAATGGAGAAGAATGTAAAATGTGCATTCGTGAAGACGAAAAAGACCGAGTTTTCAAAGAAAATCACGATTTACCGACGGCAGGCCACCTTGGCATCGCTAAAACTCTTGTTCGTTTAGCTAAAAAATTCTATTGGCCTGCAATGTTTCGTGAAGCAAAAGGGTACGTCCGATCTTGCAACAATTGCCAAAGATTTAAAACTGCACAACAGGCGCCGGCAGGGCAGTTAAAAGCTACTTGTCCCGGCGACCCGTGGGAGACAGTTTCAATTGATCTCGTAGGACCATAACCTCGATCCAATAATGTTTTTACGCAAATGTTGGTTATGCAAGATGTTTTCAAGAAATGGATCGAATTGCGACCAATTAGAAAAGCAACAGCGACGGCAATTGTTAAAGGCGTGCAAGAGCAAATTTTGCTCAGATTCGGTTGTCCGAAAACAATGTCAACCGACAATGGCAGGCAATTTACGTCTCGTGAATTTAAGAAACTACTTGAAAATGCAAAAATACGTCACCGGTTAACACCTCCGTACTCACCGCAATGTAATGCAGTTGAGAGGGCGAATCGTACTGTAAAAACAATCATAAAACAGTACATTACAGGTTTTCAAAAAATTTGGGACGCCCATATACCAGAAATTGCATTCGCATTTAATACCGCACATAGCGAATGTACCGGATACACACCCGCTTACTTGAATTTCGGTAGAGAGTTGATATCTGCCGGATCACTGGAGCAAGAAGAGAGAGGGAGTGTAAAAAACTCGTTTGAAAACTGTATAAAGAACTTGCAGGAAGCTTTAGATTTGCCCAAAGTCAATGCCGCAAAAAGCTTCTAAAGGCAAGAGAAATACTACAATCTCCGCAGGAGAGAGTGGAAACCGAGTGTTGAAAAGAAATTTTGTCTTCTCCGATAAAGCTGAAAATATTAACGCAAAGTTGTGCGAAAAATATATCGGCCCGTTTAAGGTCTTTAAAATAATTTCTCCAGTTATTTTTGACCTTAAAAATGATGAAAACGCGATTATTCGTCACGTGCATATTAAAGATTTAAAACCGTTTGTGTCGACAGACGAGTACGAAGTCTAAGGGTTGATGAACCCTGCTGTACATATTGTATATAATGTAAATAATGCACAATACGGCTGTTAGGAATAAGGAGCGTTAATGTTTACATTTGACCGTATAAAAGGAAATACCGAATTGTGCGAAAGTCAGTAACAATTCGAAGAAATGGACAGGCAGTACCTCGAAGATTTTGAGAAGTGGCTGGAGGGCCGAGGATCACCACCCGCAGAAGAATATGTACCGACGGGAAAATAACAGCACCAGTAAAAGAGTAAATGCCTACACCGAAGGAGATTTTGGAAAAACAGAGCGTGCTCGCACTGCCACAAATACCAAAAGAAAGATTGGTGGCCAAATGTCAGGCGGCAGCGGCGCGAAGGGCGGCAGCATCGGTAACGACGAGGACACCAGCTATAACAGCAACAGCAACGTTAACAATACCGGCAACAGCAGCAACGACAACGGCGGAGCTGCGACCGACCCGGACGATAGCAATCCCGTTCGGCCCAGGAGTCAAAGTTCCGCTGGGAGTGCGGAATTTCAGGACCATCGTGTGGGGTTATGCGTGGCGCATAAAATTTTCGAAGGAAGGAGTACCCCGTTTTATGCCGCCACGCAAGTGAGTCGCTTTTATCAGTTTTTTGTTTGTTTTTGTATTATTAATTATTTTTGTTTTGTAATTTTATTGTAGATTGCTTTTGTTACGTACAACTCCGTTTTTTTTAAAGTGGGGGGTAATGTAACAAAGGTATTGCTCGACAGCGCGAGCAATAGCTTTATTACAAATTTAAATTGGTACGCAACGCGCGTATATTTAATATATACTTGCGTTAGCGTGACCGCGACGGCCGGAGAGCAAGTGCGCTCCCGGGCGTCCCCACTCCGCGACGCTTTCCCACTCGCGGGAAGACGTCACCATGGCGACGAGTCTCTCCCACCGGTCGCGCCTCGAGTCGAGCGGCTCGGAGCGAGCGGGAGCTGACTGTCGAAGTCAGTCCACTCGGCGCACTGAACCGAGCTCTAACTCTACAAGGGAGATCGCCACGCGTAATGAGCGTGGCGATTGGACTGAACTCGCGATCTATTGTCACCGTCTTTACTTATTACTAATGCGTATTTTTGATTATGTTTGTTTTAGAATTACCGATACCGAGGACAGGGCGAAGCCCTACTGATTGTAAAATGAGCGCGCTCAAGATTGAAGTATTTTAGTCTTATTCACTGTATTTTTTCTTTATGTTCAGTATGAATAAATTTAAGTATATTTTAAGTGAACGTTGAAGTGTTTGAATTATTTCGCTTAGTAAAAAAAACCCGTAAGAGTAATAATTTAGTGCCGCGTAAGGGGTTTACGAGCGCATTGAGCTCGTTTCGTAATATTGTTGTACGCGTATTGAGCGTGACAACTCGGGGTTTTAACGCAAACGGAACACCTCCTCCTACCCCGTAGAAACCCGATTGTTACAATATAAAGAACTTCTAACCGTGTCTATGGTCATTCCTACTGAATAAGCATGGAAAACTCATTGACGTTAACTCTCTCGGGGAACTCCTCAATACTCGAAGCCCAATATTTTCCACCGATTGAGCTTTCTCGAGATAAAAATTACGTTATCGGATTGGTTGATCTTTCAACTTTCAATTTAATTCCAAACATTGATACTGGGTCGAATTTTTTCTATATCAAAGAATTCCTTGTTGAGTTACTGACAGGCAGCTATGAAATTGAGGATATTGAAAGATACATTCAAAACAAGGTTAAAAAATATAATGAGTCGGATATATTCGTCAAGAAAACAAACGGCTCAGACATCGAAATTAGTATTAAACAAGTACAACAAAGGAATTTATTTTGAACCTCCACTGTCCATCGTACCACTATTAGGATTCACCCGTCGAAACTTGGAACTAAATGTGACACATGTTTCAGATATGCAGGTGTCTATTCTCAAAGTAAATACTATACGAGTTGAATGCAACATCACCACAGAAGCCTATATAAACAGTCAACGCGTGCACACGATACACGGATTCTTCCCCGCAGTTCCTCCCGGCTACAAGATCATCGAAATTCCGTCACAAGTGATTTACCTACCTGTAGCTGTAAAAAATATTAATCACCTGCAGATTTATTTAGTCGATCAAGACGGAGACTTGGTTTGTACCTCAAGCTGGCGTAATGAGTATCTTCTACAATGCTGGACCGAGTCGGGCCTATATAAGTAGTTCAAAACGGCAGTCAACCATAAGTCGTCAAAGAGCTACCAGAGCGCTAACACGGCGAAACATTCAGTTTTTACAAAGTCAAGGCTTAAAAGTTGTCCTTGGTGGAAAGTAACTTGTATATTTTTCTGTTGTAAGAAGAAAAATGGAAGAGATTTTAAGCATACAGTCTCCTGTCAAATTCGATGAGTCTGTCGAACACTACGGGATTCATGCTCACCAACCGTACAACGCGTCGACCTTCAACAATAGGGACGAGATTCGCATCGCTATATAACATCAAGATGTCTGTGTTCTACCATGCCGCAGTTCCCTTCACGTTTGTAGGAGACTTATCAAGGCTGATGGTACCGCTGTTGCGAATACCAAATTAGTCAATAACGCTATCTGCCACATGTTTGAAGAGATTCGCTACGAGAACGCTGGTTGGTTGGATGTTGTAGAAGAAAATCAAGATCTGGTCAATGAAGAGGGATACTTTGACGTGAACATTCCTCTGAGTATGATTCCTGTTTTCGCTGAAGACTATCGCAACATAGTTGTAAACGTGAAACATGAACTCATTCTTACGAGATGCAGGGATGACTTGAATGCCATCATACAAACTGTTGCAAGAACAGAAAATCGAGACGTTTTCAAAAATTTCAAGATCGAAATAAAGCGAGTATAAAATACAATTGTTGAACCATATTCAAAAGGGTCAAAACAATTGATATGAGTTTTTGTAGATGGGAATTTGTATGAGTATCCATTGCTGACTGCCACTTCAAAGCATGTGTGGGCTGTGAAAACGTCTAATCATCTGGAGAAACCACGACTCGTTATACTGGGATATCAGACTAACCGAAAGAGTCAGAGAGCTGCCATCGCTAATCGCTTCAATCACTGCAATATTAGCAATGTGAAGCTATTCTTGAACTTGCAGTACTATTCCTACGGAAATCTAAACTTGGATATTGCTCACAATCAGTATGCCACTTTGTACGATATGTGTACCAATTTCCGGTACGCCTACTACCAGAAGGGCATCGAGCCAATGTTAAAGAAACAGGATTTCATTGAGCATATACCTCTATTCGTTATCGACTGCTCGAAGCAGAACGAGACATTGAAGAGCGCTCCTGTTGACGTTCGATTGGAATTTGAATCTAGAGGCAACTTCCCGGCTGGAACTTCAGTTTACTGTGTAATCTTACACGATCGCATAGTTCAGCACAATTCTGCGAGTGGAGACGTATGAAAGCTTATTTAAACATTATGGTGGTTCGAACGTCACTATCATGGACTAAGTTGGAATCAGGGAAACGTTCCTTACAATTAAATAGGAGTTATACTTCGCGAGAACTTGCAGGATGCAGTCAAATTCCACACAATAGGATCAATAATGAAGAATTGGCATCAACGCTTCAAATTGAAGTGTGAAATACGAGATATAGCCGAGATGGCTTTCTCACCACTGGACAAGATTAAGATAGTGACCGTTTGTCCTCACCACAATGGAGCGTGCAGTGTCAGTTGTGCACTCCACTCCATAACGTGAGACTTGTAAAAAAATTTCTCCTTACTACTACGGTGGAACTAATGGATTGCGATTAATTGTAGGAAAATTATGGAGGGGTAGACTATTGGTTGTCCCTTACAGGTGGGGGCGGGGTTGGGACCTCCACCATTCCCTACGTATAAGTTGCAAACGTGATTGTATTAATTTTTAATTATTTAAGTGGTGAGAGCCCCAACCATCGCTCTCACCTGTGGGGAACATCCACCAACAAAGGTTATCCTCTCCATTAACAAAAATCTTTCGAACTCTTCCGCTGACGGGTCATGGTCGAGTAGGTTTACGCAATGACTGTATATCATCGGAAAGAGTAGGAAAGTTTTGCGATTTTCGGATCCGCTCTAACCAAACCAGTTTTCGTCGAAGCTGAAATTTCAGCGAGTCGATTTTATCGACTGGTTTCGGCTTAGAACGGTTCCGCCATCGCTGTAACCGCTTTTGCTGCTCCTTTTTCTCTCATTCAATTCGCTCCCTCTCACACTGCTCCAGGAAAAGGAGAATACTCCATTTTTCCTTGTAGCAGTTCTTGCAATCAGGTGGACACGGGAAGTCTGGAGCAGCAATACTTAACGCAATCTTCTCTTCGAGGTCTAGAAGAGATGGTAACGAAGCTGCGAGATTACTCAATCGTATCTCCTCATCGTCCAAAAGGAATAAATCCCGTTACATGTTCTCTTACCATTTTTACTTGTGAGAAAGTCGACGCCATCTAGCGATGACGTTTCACAGACAAATCCGCTAGGGGGCATACGTAAACCCGCAAGAAATAAAGCGATGCACTTAACATAACCACAGCATGCTTCACTTGTAGTCCAGCGGTATAGGTCTCGGCATATCACCTGGGAAACAGTGGTTTGATTCTCCGAGGGGGGGAGGGGTTTTCTCATTGACTTCTTTCGAGAACTCAAAGATTGTTTATTAATTGATAAATAATTTAATAATCATGAATAAAAAAATTATTAAAAAGAAAATATTAAAAGGTTGATGTTTCATAGAAAATCCGCTACGTCACGTACATGAACCCACAAGAGATAAAGCGATGGAGGACATATAGATATGACTTGCTTCTATAGTCATCATATACTTTTGTAGTTCGGCGGTAAAGGTCTTGGCCTACCGCCTGGGAAACGGGGGTTCGATTCCCCGCGTGGGAACGTTTTTTTTCTCATTGAAATCTTTAGAGAAATTGATAAATCATTATTAATTGATAAATAATTTAATAATTATTAATAAAAAAATTATTAATAAAAAATTATAAGCTCAGTAAGGTAGGAAATACTAAAAAATCTGTGATATTTCTAGCCCGGGTAAAGGTGGGAGGAGGGGGTAAATAGCTATGAGAGTTCTACATCACTAAAGGGAGGGGGAAGGAGGGGGGCAGAAGTCTATGAGAGGTCTACATCACTAGAGGAAGGGGGCAGGAGGAAGGGGGAAGGGGCGCGGCAAAAGGCTACGAGAGTTCTACATCACTCAAGTTCCTAAAAGTGATATAGAACTCTTCATAGCTCACCTACTTAAGTTTAATAAATTAATTTTGAAATAAAAGGGATGGTTTTTATAGACTGCTCGACAATCTAAATAATTTCCAAACATAGGTTTTTAGTGATATTAACCCATTAATGCCCAAATAACGTAAAATTTTACTTTGTCTTTGAGCTTCTAAATTTTAATGAAGTTGTAAGTATTATTTATTCAGACAAGTATTCTTTTTATATTTTGATCCGCTCTACACGATAGGCTTATTTAGATAGCTGTAAAAAAATTATTTGTATTGTTTTTTTACACATTTACATTAAAAAATGCGATTTTCTTCTGATTTTTTTTACAAAACGTCCCATTTTAGTTGGATCCAATTTTTTTTATTGTTATAACCATGCAAATATAGTTATTAGATGTTACTCTTTCAAAGGATGTACAAAAATTTTATTAAAATTTTTTTTTTTGTAATGGCGGGCTGTTAAAATGAATAATACAAAAAAATCATGGATAAGACAGATGCTATAACAGTTCTTTTTAGTTTACCAAGTTTTGGACTATTTATACAGGGTGTCCAAAAAGTAACGAAACACTTAAAAATTACACCTAATAAAGATGTTTTTAAAAAAAACGAAGATCATTCTAATAGTAACTTTCAACGAGGAATCCAATAGTGACCTTGGAGTTAACCTTGAACTTGACCTTGAAGGTTATTTCAAGGTCAACTTTTTTTCCTTAAATGGAAACCCCTATTGTTGACAACGGCAATCGATAGAGCGGGAAATTTTACGTCCAAATATGCACTGAGGTCATAGGTAAAAGACGACCTTGAGCTCATCTGAAGGTCATTAAAGTTGAGCCAGGAAAGAAGCCTCTCTTTCCTGCACTTCTTTGGGGCAGCTGTTTACGAATGAAGTCAACTAATTCTTGGAGTAACTCTTTCACGAGGAGTCCAGTGGTGTCCTAGGAATTGACCTTCAAGGTCATTTTAAGGTCAACACTTTTTACATTTAGCGTTACTCAGGAACAACGACGTAGACGTAGTAAAATCTGTTCCCTTCGGGGTGCTTGATTTACGCGAGTCCCCTTGCCTCTCGCGATCGGGGTGCTTGATTTACGTGAATCTTCTTGCCACTCGCGATCGGGGTGCTTGATTTACGTGAATCCCCTTCCCTCTCACATTAATTAGCACATCTCACTTCAAGTGCTCGAATTGTTCGCCATTTACTTCTTGACAGTAGGCCAATCGATGGTAGAAAGCATTAACAGCATTTTTGATCACTGCAGTGGGAATGAGTGCGGATTCATCGATGATTCTTTGCCGTAATTCATCTAGATTTTACGGTTTGGTTTTGTATACCCGATCCTTCAGATAACCCCAATAAAAATAATCTAAAGGCGTCAAATCTGGAGATCTAGCTGGTCATTCAATCGTGCCCCTCCGTCCTATCCACCGATTATCAAATATTTCGTCTAAATAAATGCGAACGTTTCGTCCATAATGAGACGCTGCACCATCTTGCTGAAACCATGTGTCTTCAAAATTTACGCCGACTATCTCTCTGATTGCAGGAACTATTTGATCTCGAAGCATAACTTCGTACTTTTGAGCATTTAAGTTAACATCAATAAAAATGGTCCTATAATTCTATCGTTGAGTATTCCAGCCCAAACATTTAATTTTTGCGGATACTGCGATTTATCTTCTCGCATCCAGTGAGGATTTTCCTGTGTCCAATATCTAAAATTATGTCTATTTAAAGATCCATCAAGTTGAAAAGTTGCTTCATCCGAGAAAGCTACGTTTGATGGAAAGATTTGTATTTTCAACTATGCGTGCCATCATGTCTTCACAAAACTCAACGCGACGATCGAAATCATCTTCATTCAACTCGTGAACCAGATGTACTTTAAATGGATGGAATTTGGCTGTTTTTAGAATATTATGTACAGACGACTTACTTATGTTATGCTCCTGAGAAACTCTGCATATGGAATTATGAGGATTTTCAATAAATGATAACAAAACATTTTGCGAGTTCTCTTTATTTCTTGCTGATCTTGGTCTGCCTGACTTAGGTAGATTTCTCACAATGCCAAAATTATTGAACTTTGTAAATGTATTCCGAACGGTCGAAAGAGCGATTGGAGTTCTATTAACTCTAAACGTTTCATTGAATGCACCCTTTACTGCCCCTAAAGTTCTTTCCACTTGATCCCAACCTCTCGTCATGAGAATCGTAATTCTCTCTCGTTCAGTCAGTCGTTCCATTTTGAGTCTGTAGATCAAACTTTACTCAAAAACTAATTGAGATGAAAAAACAAAAAATTGAAACACAGATAAACGTAAAAAAAAAATTGTAGAGTACTGTTTTAACAATAAAGCTCTATCACAATGTAACTATTGCACTCATGACTGAATGAGAGATATTAGTTGTCAAACAAAAAATTATATCTTTTTCGATTTTAATTTTAATGATATCATTTTTTTGAGAAAAGAATAAAAAATAAATTATGTACGATTATTTTATTATTTGTGAGTTGGATGATAGCACAGTAATATTTAATACCAAAATTTATTTTATACCATGTCCGGCTTTTATAAAAATTAACTTACAATATGAATTTTTTTTCAGATATTTAACAGAAATTTAATATTAGTAAGATACAAGTCAAATGATAAAGATTTACTCGATTGTTATTCGTGAATAAGGTCAAATAAGGATATTAAAATAATCGATGATAATATTCAAAAATTAAGGAGGGGACTCGCGTAAATCAAACACCCGATCGAGAGGGGCAAGGGGACGTCGTTGTTCCTGGGTAACGCTAAATGTAAAAAAAGCTGACCTTAATGACCTTCAGATGAGTTCAAGGTCGTCTTTTACCTATGACCTCAGTACATATATGGACGTAAAATTTCCCGCTCTATCGATTGCCGTTGTCAACAATAGCGGTTTCTATTTAAGGAAAAAAGTTGACCTTGAAATAACCTTCAAGGTCAAGTTTAAGGTTAACTCCAAGGTCACTTTTGGAATCCTCGTTGAAAGTTACTATTAGGATGATCTTCGTTTTTTTCAAAAACATTTTTATTAGGTGTAATTTTTAAGTGTTTCGTTACTTTTTGGACACCCTGTATAAATAGTCCAAAACTTGGTAAACTAAAAAGAACTGTTATAGCATCTGTCTTATCGATGATTTTTTTGTATTATTCATTTTAACAGCCCGCCATTACAAAAAAAAAAATTTTAATAAAATTTTTGTACATCCTTTGAAAGAGTAACATCTAATAACTATATTTGCATGGTTATAACAATAAAAAAAATTGGATCCAACTAAAATGGGACGTTTTGTAAAAAAAATCAGAAGAAAATCGCATTTTTTAATGTAAATGTGTAAAAAAACAATACAAATAATTTTTTTACAGCTATCTAAATAAGCCTATCGTGTAGAGCGGATCAAAATATAAAAAGAATACTTGTCTGAATAAATAATACTTACAACTTCATTAAAATTTAGAAGCTCAAAGACAAAGTAAAATTTTACGTTATTTGTGCATTAATAGGTTAAACTGCTTATGGTATGTACATTAAGAAGTAATTGGTTAATATTAAAAATCACATTTTAATTCAATGAAATTCAATGAAAAGTTTATTGGAGAAATATACTCAGAATAGTAAATACACAGCTAAATTAGTGGGGAACAAAAACTTGATTTATTAGCAAACAGATTATCATTCAAAAGATCAGTTGTCTTTACAAGGAATACTTTTCCCAAGAGTTTTGTGATAATTTCTTTCTTGTAAATATTCTAAAATTACATAAATGAACATGCATCCTTATTTCTGAATATTTTTAGTTGAATGAATGTTTGTAACCTACCTTTCCTCCACCAGCGGGAGCTGCACCTTCGGTAACTGCTGTTGATCTTCTCGTTGCCGTAGGCATAATAAGAACCATGTTATCGATTTCGTTGGCTGAAATGAAGTTTTGCTCTTCTTTTAAAAAGTACTGTGATTTAGACCAAATATTGAAAATAGCTGCTACATGATTATACAAATCTTCGGCTTCTGTGATATTGTTTCTTAACCAATGATTTCTCTGCAGGTCAACATACTTAATAAGTAACGGATAAAAGGAATAAATGTCTCGAACGAGTAATAGCCAATCTTCTTGTATTTGTGCCTCAACTTGCGACGTGTCATCTGTTGATGACTTTATAAATCCTCGCATAGACTCTTCTTTATGGAACATATTGTCAGTTCGCTTTCTAACCCTTTCTGCTAAAGGTAGAAACGGATCTTTCAGTAACTCTTCAGATGAATTGATTATAATTTGTTGAGTGTAAGCTGCTATTCTCGTCATCCACGGAGCGTTTTCATTACCAATATTCTTTTTTATTAGCTTTAAAACGTTTTTTAATAGCTGATTCATATGATCACTGGTAACCATGCTAAGATATGCACCTAAATTAAATGATAGTGTTTACGTTTCGTTAGTAACATTTTAATTTAATTCATATATAACTCACAAGATACAACTTACCTTCTGTGGGATTCATATTATCGGGTCCTTGTGTCCACCAAAAAGGAAGGTATGAACATAGAAGAGGTAAAATAACATCAACCACATGAGGAGCATCAGCATATGTTTTTTCAGATTCCACAAATTGATCTACTTCGTTTAAAACTGCTTCTAGGTTTGGCATGCTAGATTCCATACGTGCCATTATGTCTTGCGCTTCCAATGAGTGATCCGCAATGCGATTCAGAAGAGAAAAGGGATTATGCTTATTTAAATGGGGCTCCAAAAAGGCTACAGGAAAGCAGCTGGAGAAAGCGCCAAGACATGAACCAAGATTTGGCTTATTGCGCTCTATTTCAGTCTTCAGATATTTTCGTTCATGTGTGAGTGTTGCATCAACGCCTAATGTATACAGAGATGCTAACATTTGTACGCTGCTACTTGAATTTCATCGACTGAAACAAATAATAACATAATTAAGCCTATTTGGCAGTCCTGCTTATACTGTGAAATAATTTTTTGACGGTATTTACATTGTCATTTTAAAAAAGGATATTTAAATGATTTTGGTTTTCAATTTACTTAATAATAATGTGCCCCTCGCTAATTTTCCTTTAGGTATAAAAACTAATTTTGAATTATCGACATTACATATATGGAATGTATAACTTGTAAGATTTAGTGGCTTACTCTAAGTCTATAGATTGTTGTGTTGAGATATCGAAATAGTATTTTCTTGGAATATTTGGGTTTTTTTTTATTCCCGTTGGAATAGTTTTTATAATAATTTTGACTTGTGTACAAGTGCTGCTATTCTATTATTTTCAACGTGTTTTATAGCGCTTCAGATTTAAAAACAATGGTTAGATCGCTATATGGTACACTATTGATTGCCGTGTTTATTTGGCAAGAGTCTACTACTTTATTGCTTTTAACACTTATATGCACCGGAATTCAGCATTATAAGGTATGCGTATTATTACCTTTCTTTCAAAATTCCAAGATAAATATCAACACTCAGCTGAACAGATCTTCTACGACTGAACGGATGTTTCACGATTGACCGGAGATGGTACGACGGAGCATTAACGACTGAACCAAGATGGTACGACGGAGGTTTGATGAATTTTAATCATTTCTTTTCAATATACCTTAGCCTTTCTAATTTTTATTTGTTAAACTCTTTTTACGACATAATAGTATGTTGAATTGAGAAAGCGTAAAAGTTCAGATAAGAGACTTTTTGATACGAAATTAAGTTCAGTATGTATCGGATTGTCACACAGTATAGAGCGGTGCCTAGACACCAAAAGATGCATGGATGGATGGGTGAGTAAATGGATACATATGTTATGTTTAGATTTAAGGCAAATGGGTCAATTTCAGGAATGAAAAAATGACTCATTCAAACCTAATTAATTTTTTATAAATCTTATTTTAATAAAACCTTTAAATGGATTTACAAATAGAATATAATAATATTCTAAAAAGTCACAAGACGACAGTAATAGATAGAAAATGTACCTCACAGGTATAGGCGAAAAAGCCCTCCCTCCCTCCCTCCCCCTCCTCCTCCCTTCCTCCCCCCACTATCTCTCTCACTCTCTCTCTCTCTCTCTCTCTCTTCCCATCGCCATCCTTGTTGCATCTGTGGTTCAGACCAAAAATCGGTTTTTTGAAAACAATTCTGAATGTATACTGATAGAAAAAAAGACTTGAGACAAATTGGCGATTCATTTGAGACGCAATTTATTTATGTAATATGACTCAAATAAATATTCCTTTTTCCGACAAAAAAGATCTTCTTCTACACTATTGCGACGAAAATAATCCCCTCGCAAATTTTTCCGACAAAAAAGATCTCCTTCTATACTATTGCGACGAAAATAATCCCCTCGCTGAATTTTCCGACGAAAAAGATCTCCTACAATCTTATAAAAAAATTTTCTACCAATACTATCCCATACTTTTTAATCGAGGGTGCATTTATTTAAACAAATTATTTTATTTTACGTTTTGTGTTATCCTTTTTTTTTATACAATTTAATGTTAAACGTAATTATTAAAATATCTAAAATGCAATTACAGTAAAACGAGCAAGTCAAATATTGCTTCACACACCCAGCTCTAGTGTTCCTGACTTTTATTTGTATAATTTGTGTAATTTGGATAGTGTCGAAATGTAAATCTGTAATAATTCCTGTTTCCTGAGGATTCGCTGTGTCTACAAAGTCCCTTAGTGAAAATTTGTGTACTTAAAGTGAGAAATTAGGGCACGCATGGGAATGCAGGATGATTTTAAAGCAGCAAGATAACAAGCTTTGGAAATCGAGAAAGAGTTTGCGTGCAGTGATTCAGAATCATATGATCACGGGGGAGCTCGTGAGCGGACATCTCTAGACACAGGGAAGATACATCTGTTAGATAGTAACGTAGAAAAATTAGTATGCGCGTATCGTAAGAGAGTCCGGCATGGGGCGACAAACTATTTAAGAATATTTAAAAAATGCATGGACAAATCGAAATACGTATAACGATCGGATTAATTACAACTTACGACCTAACACAAATTTTAATAATTTTGCTAAGAATAAAAACTTTAATCAGTCCAATAAACAAAGTGTTGGAGGTTAAAACTCCGAGAATAGACGTAGAATACTCTTTTTATCCACACGAAATAATAACAACAATAATAGTTTAAACAATAATATTTTTTCAAATAATTATGCAATAATTATGCAAATAATTTTTCAAACAATGCAAATTTTTCTGGGACGTCAAGGCAAAACAATCAAGATATTAGGAACATGTGGGGCCTATCCCATTCTTAAAGGTATCAACTTTAAATTTACATATTCAAGAAAAATTTTTTAGGGAAAATAAAGATTTAGATAATAGATTTAGGTAAGACAGATATGGCCTCTTAATTTTTTTTTCAATTTTTTTTTAAAATAACATTTATTTTAAATTTTATTGAATGAGCCCGTTGCTGGAATGTTAAGAATTAATAAATCTAGAAGGAAAAAAGGAAAAGAAGAATCAATAAATTTATGCACAAAAGAATTATTAAAGCCCCATATTCGGGAAAAGGAGTTTGAAGAATCAAAAGAGAATATTGAAATGGAAATAATAAATGAAATTAAGTGCATTGAAGAAATGAATAAAAATCTGGTAATTAATGATATTATTAAAAATAAAACGGAAAAAGAAGGGAAAATCGACATTTTTAAAGTAGAAGAAAATTATTTGGTAATGAATAATAAAGAACAATCGAAGGGGAAAATTGAAATTTTGACATCAGTCACAACAGTCTTTGACAGAGGAAAAAAATTAACAATAATTTATTTATCCAGTAACATGATAATGACGATAAAAAGGGAATCACCGAAAGTTAATAGAAGGAAAGAGTTGAAGAAACAATTAACGCATCAACATGTAAAAGAAAAATTAAGAAAACCTATAGGAAACAGATACAGTCTATGAAATATTTAATCATTGTCATAGCAGAAAACGATAATAATGAACATTTAGTAAATATAATTTCAACAGAATTTTTAAACTTGTTAACTCCGAATGGATTACTTCAAAGTAAATTAAAATTAAAAAATTACGCAATTATCGTGTTGCTGAAAATTTTAAATTGAAATAATACTTTTAAAATAAAATAATGGTTGTAAAAAATAATTTTCTGGAATTCGACTGAAAAAATAAATATATTCAATTATATCGCTACAGCAATTGGGTAAATGAAGTTTCGTATCGTATACAGGTAAAAAAAGGTGAAAAATGTAAAAATTATTTTCTAGAATTCGTCTGTATCGCAAAATAAAAAATGGGGGGTGGACGAGCGGAGCGAGTAGGGTGGTACTCCCTTAGTATATGTACAAGGTGGGCCAAAAGTACCGGAACGTCAATGTAACTTGGCGGGTTTGTATTTTAGGAGAAAAAGCTTAAAACAAAAGATATAGGATTTTTTCTTGGCTATTCTGAGGTGATAATGACCATGACCTTGACCATAACCTTGAATATCATTTCAAGGTCAACTGTGTTTTTTCATATGGGAACACCTTTTTTTGACACCGGATTCGGAAAGAGCACAAAATTTTGGATCAAAAGTGCTTTTAACACTTTTTTTACTAAACGCATAGTTTCTGAGAAAAAAATTCGCTAATATTTAAACATTTTTAAACTCTGCATTTTTTTTTCTCAAAAAGGATGCACCTAATTGAAAAATTCCTAAAAATATTATTGATTTAAAATTATATGAAAAATATAGTGGTATTTTTTATTTTTACAATTTTTAATTTTTTAACAACCTCGCCACGATCCCCGACCCACTTACGCAACTAATGAAAAAGGAGCGTAAGTTTAAGTGGACGGAGGTACAACACTCCGCATTCGAGCGGATAAAGGTACTAATAGCCTCCGCACCAGTCCTGTAATGCCCTGATTTTAACAAAGAGTTTGTTGTTCAAACAGATGCAAGCAAGTCGGGAATCGGAGCGGTTCTCCTCCAGTTTGAAGACGGCAAGGAGCGAATACCGGAGTTCGGCAGCCGCGTCCTCTCACTTGCCAAGAGGAACTACAGCGTGACAGAACGAAAGTGTCTCGCTGTAGTATGGGCAATAAAGAAGTTTCGTCCATACATCGAAGGCTACGCATTCCTCGTAGTCACGGACCACAGCTGACTGCGTTGGCTGCGCACACTGAGTGGTCCGACAGGACGACTAGCACGGTGGGCCTTTGAGCTGCAAGGCCAACAATTCACCGTTGAGCACAGAAAAGGTGCGCTCAACAATGTCCCAGATGCCCTTTCTCGAATGCACGAGGAAGAGGGCGAGGAGACACACAGTGGCAGGTGTCTCATGGACAGAAGATTCCCAGGATGAGTGGTACCTCCAACAACTTAAGAAAGCCAAAGAGGAACCACTCACCGATCCGAAGATGAAGTGGCTCGGGGGTAGACTGTTTTATTACAACCCTGACCAACTTATGCAAGGAATCCAGGGGGAGGACGACGAGGCGTGGAAGCTCGTCGTTCCTCAAGAAAAACAAGTGAATATCATGAAAGAGTGTCATGATAGTCCCACAGCAGGACACTTGGGGCGAGAGAAGGCTCTCGCACGGGTTGCCCGTCAATATTATTGGTCACGCATGGATGCGTGCTTCGCCAATTACGTGCGGAAATGCCAGACCTGCCAGCAGATAAAAGCGGAGCAAAGGCCGCCAACGGGACTCATGAGCCGCAGGGTCATCGAACGACCCTGGCAATACGTCGCAGGCGACATTATGGGCCCGCTACCCAAGACGAGTAAAGGGTACGAATATATCCTAGTTTTTCCGGATTTGTTCACACGGTGGGTGGAAGTGATTCCAATTTGAAACACCCGAAGTCTTCCTCTCCGATAACAGGACGGAGTTCAAAAACCGAACGATCTACGGTTTTTTGAGCACCAAGCGGATACGTCACGAAACGACGCCCCCGTACCACCCGCAGGCTAACCCTGTCGAAAGGGTTAACCGAACGATGAAGCAGATGATCATGGCTTTCATCCAAGATGACCATGATCACTGGGACGAGCATTTTACAGAGCTTGTCCACGCGTTCAACAATTCCACGAGTAGTGCCACAGGAATGATACCTGCATTCCTCGTTTACGGCAGGCATCCGAAGCCCTTAGACTGCTTGATATACTAAAACAAAACGAAGAGGAGGCTCGAGAAGAATGGGCTCTCCGAATGAAGAATCTCTCCGAAGTCCACAAGATGACAGCGGAGAATTCCGATAGAGAACGAGACACACAGGCACGTTACTACAAGAAGATCCTTTCCAACGCGGCAAAAGGAGTAGTGGGGAAGTTAGCTCCGAAATTTGCCGGACCGTACGAATTTACGGAAATCCTAGGCAGCAACACTTACGCGTTGCGTGACCAAGGAAGACGTACGGCGAAATCGATACACTCGGAGAGATGAAAACGTACATCCCTGGCGCAGATGTTCCTGCTGAAGAAGAGGACATCGAGACCAGCGCCCGACCTCCGGGGGAAGGCGGGAGTCGTGTGGATGCGCCCACGACTCCATCAGCAGAGGCTCATGAGAAGAAGAGCGGTGCCAGCGGGCAAGTCCCAGGTTGGGAGCGCCGGGCCTGCGGAGAAACCTGTAAAGCGTAAACGCGGACGCCCGCGTAAAGCGTCGTACGCCGTCACGCAAGCCATTCCTCAAAATCCCTCTTTTTCTTTCTGCCCCTTTCCTAGATGGATCCATAGGAGATGGAGGAAGGCATCGCGCGACTCCTCAGCGTCCTCGCTGAGGAACAACCAACGGAGGTGGAGTCCGGCGAGCAACTGCCGCCGGAGTCTCCGACAGGGGGCACCATGGAGGGGACCCCCAAGGAGGCGGAGGTGATTGGAGAAGAGCCCCAATCCACGTCGAGCTTGTCGGAGGTAGAGGCGAGTGACCAGGAGGCTACCCGCTCCCTGCGACGGACACGCGCCCCGGAAGGCGCTCTCCCACGGCAGCGGCCACTTCCGGCCGAAGAGGAGTGGAAGGAGCGGGAGGATTTCCTCCGCTTCTCCACCGACGACTACGCGTGGGCCGTCGGGAGGATCGAGGAGGCGCACGCGGCCATATTGCGTTTCCCGGAGGAGGCTGAAGGGGGACCGGCAGAAACGGCGCGTGCGTCCCTCAGCCTCGTGGAGGTCCGCGCGCAGCAGGCGGGCCTGGTAGCCTCTCGTCGGGCCTATGACGAGGTCTACCAGGCCTACTATAAGAAGAAAGCGGAGGAAGACGGCGTGAGGACCTCGAGGGAGGCCAATCAACGGCGGCTCCAGGAAGAGTAGCGGCGGCAGAAGGAGCGCCGCCGCGAGAGAGCTCTTCAGGCCAAGAAGGAGGAGGCGGAGGAGAAAAAACGCCTCGCGGCCCTCCGCGCCAGAGTGGAAGCGAACGCGAAGGAGGATCGGCGCCGAGAGCTCTTCGAGCTGTACCCGGGCCGATTCTTCTGCTCAGTGTGCGCTGAGCCGGGCGTGCTCCACGCCAATCAGTCTCCGAAACGGGACCGGCACAGGTAGTATTTCAACCAGAGGAGATACCAGTAGGCGACCCGTGCCAAGCCCCGTCCCCCCCCCCCCCCCACCACCCCACTGTAGATTGAGGGCCAATAAAGGCTTTGTGCCCTTAATTTACAGCATAACGATGTAGTTCGTGTTCGAGTTATTTACCTCTCCTTATCCTTTCCTCCCTAACCTATAGAGGATTGGCTTGCGAAGTTAACAGAGGCCGTTAAGACGTGGGTTAACGGCGTCTGGGAGGAGGGTGTGATGCAAGGTACTACCGAGTACCTGCGCGTCGTCGCGAGCCTTTGCGACACGAGGTGAGGCTAGGCCGTGGCGCGCGGGAGCGGCGGCCATGTCAGAATCTCGAGAGTTTCTCTCGAGCCGTCGGCGACGACGGACGCGAATTCGTGCGTGCGTGACCTGAGGTGCGACCGGAGAGGAACGGGAGGAAGTTCCAACGAGATACGAGCGAACGAGGCAGCGGCTAAGAACGTGCGAAGGCTGCTAAGATTATAAGTACCGCCCGACTTTGCGTACCGGGCGATCGGCAGGCGGATTCTCGGCGCGGCCGAGAATTCGTAGGAGCGCGCGTGCTTGCTATCTACTAACCTCTTCGACACGCGATCTTTGTAAATCTCATTCACGGAGGCAATAAAGGCCTCCGATTAGCATTTTTACTCATTCGCGTTATTCTACCGAGTAATCAGCGGGACAACTAGGCGAACCTTCCTCGTCCCTAACCTCCCGGATACCGCCACACTGTCGTAGAGCTGGGCGGCCGGCAGGAACAACCGCGAGGAACGCGATCGCGCATCAGCACGCGAGTACGAGAAGCGAGAATACAGGCGTACTTTCGCGTTGTCCACGGGCCGCGGCGACGTACATTCGCCGTCGGGTGCTCGCGCGCACCCCGAGGTAAGGACCTGGAGGGGCACTCGTGCGTGCCCCATTGCACCAATCTCGCGGAGAAAGGTTTCCTCCGCGAGATAAAAGGTAAACAATAACCCCGTTACGACTTATAAAAAACTCAATTTAACACTTTTTTAATGCCGTAGTAGTATTTTTTGAAGGTTGTTATCTGCTCTTTCAAATTCCGTTGGATTTTTTGAGCTACGATGTTTTGCTGCTGAGCAATAAAACTTTTTAGCTCTTCCAATTTTTGCGCGGGGTGCGCTAAAGCATGTGAAGGGGAGTGTATATACGCTTTCCATAATCCAATAAATGCTTATAAATTGTATGAAAAATATAAAAAAAAATTTTATCCTAATATGAATAAAATCGAAGGCAAAAAATATTGTGCAAATACAATAAATGAAATTTTTATATTGCATAGTTATTCTTCATGTAACTTCGATCTTCAGATTATAGATGCGTAGTTGAATGCAAAACGAATAAAAACCAAAATAATTACCTTATACATTACTTAGATAAAAAATTAATTTTTTAACGGATGCTCAAAGAAACATTATCAATATAGTAATAAATGCCCTTCGTGGAAATTTTAAAAACAAATATATATTTAGAGATAGTCCTGGTAAAAGAGGTAAAAGTTATTTACTCATCTATTAATTTCATATTGAAATAAATATAAAAAGTATTGGCACTTGCATGAAAAGGTATAGCACTAACATTTAAAATACCTTTAAATATGAATGAAGCAATTTCGTGTAACATAAAGCTTGATTCACTATGTGGTAGAAAAAGTAATGATGCACAACTGTTAATTTGGGATGAAATAAGTATGCAAAAAAAATGCGCTTTCGATGCTGCAGAAAAATGTTTCGATGATTTATCTTATTATAATGTAATATTTGCAGGAAAAGTAGTTATTACATTAGTAGAGTTTTGACAAACTTTACCAATTGTTCAATATGAAATATGAAAAAAATGAAATAATAAAATTCTCAAAAACAATGTTACAGATAAAATTTTTGGAAACTTACTGGACATGAAAGATAAAAATTTTTATGAATTATACATCCATAAAAATTAGTGAAAAACCACCTCTAAGACGTTGATTTTCCCAGGGTAGACCTTGACGATTCTAACGCAAACGTAGTAAAAATATCTCAAGTTTCGGTCTTATATTCAAGACGATACTTAAGGCGGATGTTGAGTTAATATTAATGGTAAATACAATTTAAGATATTACATGAAATATATATATTATATAAAGAAATAATAGGTTGAGTGGGCGTTTGAATCAAAACACAGGTAATTTAATTAAGTAAAAGAAGGATTAATTTATTGGGCATAAAAAACCTCCACTGAAGGTGGAAGAAAAAGCCATAAAGAATTTATAATAAAATACAAGTATTTACAATGAAGGAAATTTAAGCGCGTCTTGAATGCATTCAAATAAACTAAACTAACTATAGAACTCTTACCTCCTTACAATGGATCTCTCGGAGCGTGTGGCAGGAGCCGCCGCGGTATCTCGCAAGATTACCGGGGGCTGAAGACTGGAAGGTGACTCCGCAAACACTCTTGGCGCGGTGTCGCCCCGACGTCTTGGGAAAGGGGTTACCTGACGACGCTGCGCTCGTGGGGCCCAGGCCGCCTCGGGAGTCCACCTCATTGCGCGGGTCGCTAAACAAATAAAAAGCGCGATATATCCTTTGTATGAGCGGTGGCCCCGACCATTAGTCGTTCGAAGTTGGAAGGGCCCGGCGTAGTCGACTCCCGCGTGCATGAATGGATGGCTGGCGTTCACTCGGGCTTGCTGATAGGCTGATAGGCTAGTCGGGGTTTTGCACGCTGACATCGTATGCAATTTCGGATTGCAGTCTTTACTAGTGCTTGCATGCCAAGGATCCTCGCATACCGCATCAGGACGGCGGATGTGAGCGTCGGTCCGCCATGAAGTGCGGCTTCATGTGCGTGACATACAAACATCTAGCTAAGAGGTGATTTGCGCTCGTAACTTAAGCTGTCATTTGACAGGCGTCCTCCTACGCGTAGAATACTATCTTTCGCTAACTATCGGGTTAAGCTTATGTAGTGGACTGTGTTTTGGCAATCGCTTTCCGGACTTGAGGAGCGCAAGTACCGCGCCAAACGCGTGAAGCTGAGCGCAGCGTATTATTTGCGAGCGAGCTTCGGCCAACTCCACCTTTGTGAGGTAGGTTGGGAGCGGTTCCAGACCGGTACGGCGACGACGCAAGATAGTCAGTGGTCGTAAGCAGTAGGCCACTACTCTTGTCAGCAGCGTGAGGCTGGAGAAACGAGCAAGGATTTCCGGGTGAACTGCACGTGTAGCACCTGGGTCTTGGGCAGTGATTGCCACCAATTCTCGGGAGGCTGTGAGAGCGACGCTGGGCCGTGCCAACAGAGGGACGCGTCGCAAATGTCGGCGGGAGTGGCGCCCCGTTTCGTGGAGACGTGCGACTACGTGGCCGCGGGTAGTTCCATCTGAATGAGCGAAACCCGATTCGCGATGAACGTTTTCCAGTGACTAGGGTGTTTCTTCAGCCATCTGAGTACGATTTCGCTATCTGACCACATAAACATCGTGGCATCCTTAAGGAAATTGAGAGCGCGCAAATAGTTCACTAACTTGACAAGAAGCACGGCGCCGCATAGCTTGAGGTTCGGTATGCGGGCCATTTTTACCGGAACGACCTTTGTCTTTGAAGCGAGAAGAGCGACGCGGTAGCTTCCATCCTTTTCCTGTACGCGGAGATAAACGGCCGCGGCGTACGCGCGCACGGACGTGGATGTGGCGGACTGGCTCGCCGAGCACCCCCAGACATCGCCCTATAGACAGTGTTCCAAGAGCGTCGAGCGAGCCGCGGTAACTACGCCAGAGCTCCGCGATCTCGCTCGGCAGCGGGGTATCCCAGTCGCACTTAAGAATCCATAAATTCATAAATAACAGCGCGCTTCGTGATTGGCCCCGACAGCGATTCAGCGCTGTTAGCGCTAAAGCTGAATTCGTCGCGCGTGGGATTCCAATGAACGCCGAGTGTCTTGACGAAGTTCTTGCGATCGAGCTCTTTCAGCGGTAAGCGATTTTGCAGCAGATGTGGCGTTAAAATCTCCGGATGGTTCGCGGACCACTTATCCAGTTCAAACCCGCCGGATTTTAATAGGTCGATAAATTCCTGCCGCTTATAGATGGCCTGCGGCAAGTCGTCCGCTCCCGCGAAGGTGTCGTCGACGTACGTCTCAGACTGTAGGCAAGAAGCGCCGAGAGGGAAGCGGTGCCGCTCGTCGCGTGCTAACTGAGCAAGCGATCGCAAGGCGAGGTAAGGAGCGCAGGCGGTTCCGTATGTGACGGTGTCTAAAGAGAAATCGACGGGGGGTAAACAAGTCTTCGCTCGCCTGGTCTTCGGGCTTCGGCGAGAAGCTGCGCACGCCTGCGCGCAACAGCTGACCGTACACGTCAGCCCCACGCCCCAGTGCGCACGCCATGCTCGTTCACAACGTCTATCTGCGCGTTCGTGAGGATTACAGGCTGCTGAGATCTCGCGATACTGGACGTATGAACGTTCACTCTAGCGTTCAAACCGACCTTCTCATCGTGGGTGCTTCGCGCAGAGGGGGAGGCGCGCCGCGTGTTGGTGCCCGATCCTCATGAATAAGCGAGTGGTGCTTCTGCCCGCACCGGCCTTTCGACGGGCACTCCCTAAACATATGGGGCCCTAAGCAGTTGAAGCACCAACGAAGCTTCTGCACATCCATTTGCCGGTCACGGGAGTTTTTCACGAGAAATAACGGACACTTTGCGAGTGAATGGATGCCTGAACAAAGAGCACATTTAGTGGGGGCACTTCTGGTCGTTGCCCTAAAGGTTGAATGTGATGCACGCACCGAGAGGCCGAGGGATGTTTGCTGCTAATGACTGCTTTACTTGCCGATGCTTTAAGAGCGACTATACGCGTTGTAAGGAAGTCTGCGAAATCCGCATAAGTAGGAAACCGCGACTTCGTCTCCCACAATTTACGTTATTCGGCATCTAGGCGCATGCTTAATACTTTCACAATCCAGATGTTCCAGTACTGAACCGATAACTTTGAACTGATTAAAGCGCGCACGATGCGTCGCGCCTTTCTGCGAATGAGCGCAGCTCCTCCGCCGATTCTTTTATGATACTGGGCGTGTTTAAGAGCGCTTTCTCATGCATCTGAACGGTCAGTCGCGGGTCGCAAAAACGGTCCGTTAACCCTTCCCACGTCGCAGCTGGGAACACCGGAAATCGTACGCCTTCTCGGCAAGAAGCAGGGATCACGCCCGGGAACGATGCACGCATACACACACAAACACCTAAGAGGTTATCCGACGACGCGCGGAGTTTTCGAACTGCTGCTAAGAGTACCGATGCGACTAGCCCGGCTCTCGTAGTCTCGGCAATCCGCACAGCCAGAGGTTCCGATAAGAAGTGAAGTTAGTTCAGTATTTTCCCTGGGCCAAGCGGCCGATATTCGGTCAAAATACTGTTGCAAAAGAGAAGAAGGAAAGGGAAGACGCCTGGTAAAACCCCTCATAATGAAGTCGTTAAGGGGTGCAGTAAAACGCGTCATCGTAGGCCGGGGCGGTCTGAGCGGCCGGAGCGGCCAGAAGCGGCCGGTCGGTCGAGGCGGGCAATGCCAGAGAGAGCGAGAGAGCGGGCAACGCCAGACGCCAGACATCTGGACGCGGGAATTCCCAATCCTGGGTTTTTCCGGCAGTGGCGCGTACGGCATCTCCGGCTCAAGCGGGAAAGCACGCATATGTGCGCCGCGTCGGGAGTAAAGGATTCGCTTGTACGTATTTTTTGTTTTTTTTTGCGGATGTCCAAAAGGGACCGAACAGGGGACGACCTTGATTAAATCGAAAAAATATTCTTTCCAGTATAATAAATTTTATTTGTTACTTTTCATTACTTGAATTTTTTACAGATTAAGTACTCACATAATCAAAAATATTTAAAATTTTTATTTATTCATCTTCAGATACTAACCAGGAGAAAGTCTCACCTCCGGAACATGGATTCCTTTGAAACTTTGCACACTGCTTTCGTGACTCTAAAAATGAAAAGTAGTACGATTAGTTTGATCCCATAGGCCTTATTTTCTTGTGCGATAGATTAAAAGTTTTTTTTCTATTTTGACAATGAAATAGATGAATGTATAATAGTAAGTTAGTTAATGAGATTAAAACTAATATAATAAATTAAAGCATGATAACTTTGTTTTGTAATCTATTTATTTAAAACTGCAATATATAAATCTAATACTTAATTTGAATAAATAAATTTACCTGCCTAAAAGGAAAAGTCACCGTGCAGCACTTATGACATTTATGCAGCACAAATCAGATGGATTTAATCGATGATTATTCTTGAATCGTATCAAGAGTAGCTCGCTCGAAAAAGGTTCATTCACAGTTATTCCAAGAACCTCAAGAATGACTATTAATTCAAATTAATTTTTAGATTTATATATTGCAGTTTTAAATAAATCGATTATAAAAAAAGTTATCATGCTTTAATTTATTATATTAGTTTTAATCTCATTAACTATCTTATTATTATAAATCCCTTGTCTCTAGGAACTTTACAGTCATGAAGTCCTTTAACGGGTCAGTGGAAATGTATAGAAAACTGTTATCTGGTATGCAAGAACAGAAAACATTAGTACTGTAGGTGAACCTTTTGGAATTGACCCATGACTTCAAATTCGATGCTTTTATTCACTGATGTTCGCTGCTTATAAGAGGTAAATATTAAGTTTCAAAATTATTTCTGCATTTTTTGAACATACTTTGACATAAACAAAGATGAGAAATGAATTTAAAATTATTTAACTGCATTTAAATAATTTATTTCGTTCCATTCATCTGTTTTATTGTCAAAGTAGAAAAAAAACCTTTTAATCTATCGCACAAGAAAATAAGGCCTATGGGATCAAACTATTCGTACTGCTTTTCATTTTTAGGCTCAGTAAAGCAGTGTGCAAAGTTTTGAAGGAATCCATGTTCCGGAGGTGAGATCTTCTCCTGGTAAGTTTAAATTTTGAGGACTTAGATTGTGTCTCGATGTAGTGCTAAGTGCCAAGATTCAGTAGGTGTATAATAGCAAATGACGAATAGAGGCAGAAAATGAATTCCATTTTCTTAGAATTAAATTTGACGTCATTTTTGAACGGTACATTAGGTTGAACCTATATTAAAAATGCAATAGACACAGGCTATTGCATCTTGAGTAATACTTGATAACAGGAAAAAGGAGATAACCTATTCGGTAATTCCTTGAACTCAGAAATGGAATTCAAGGATATCATAATAAAGGCTCGATCTTTAGCAGAATTCAAAACAGTGAACATCCGATTCTTGATTGCATGTAGCTCTCTAACTTTCTCAGGAGGTACACTAACGGTTTTATTAATTATGTAGCTCTTAGTATTGATAATCCCAATTTAAAAAGGAAGGGGGTCGCGACTTTATAACATCAGATCACATTCCAAGTGGACTTTAGTTATAGATAACAACACATTATCACACATAATCCCGGCAACTCCAAAAATCAACCTTAACGTATTTGTACTACATTCACCAGATTAAAAAATAATTTTTCTCACTTTCACCTCACTTTCATTTTCTTCTCATAAAAAAAAAAACAAAAAAACAAATGATTAATGTTATATTCTTCTGTCGGTAATAGTTTAGTAAATCTGTTACAATTTATTTAACTATAAGCTTCTGGACGAATCAAGATAACTGAAAATACCGTATCACGCATTCCTAGAACTGTGGATCGGAAACGAAGAGACATACGGTGGTAAGTCCAATAGGTCGAGTATTTAATGCACACGTTGATATCGCGTTACATTTCCTGGATTCGGTCGGGAACTAATCAATTTGCGCACATCAAATGTAGATAAGAAGTCCAACAGGACGATGTGGTGGTCCCAAGGAGCGATGAAAAGAAAGGATTGACTACTTGAATGGATGACCGCTGGGAGTTGACGCTTCACTGATTTCTTAGGTGTTTCTCCAACGTTCAAGAAAGTGAGTGGGGGGTATGAGAATGACAAATTCGGTGCCCAAGCCTACAAAATGTGACCTGGACATCTAATTTGAGCATTCTCAATATACCAACCTACTCCGAAACGGGTTTTCCTAATCAGCATTTATCTCGTATGGGTTTTGCCAAAGGTTTTCCCCGTTCAAAGGCATAACCCTGGACGAATGCATAGGAAGAGTTAGGGAAAGTGGGGAGGGATAAGTTTAGGGGTATTGATGAAAAAGGGACAAAAAGCACGGGATTAGCGTGCTGGGAAAAAAATGTAAAAAGATGTGAACTTGTGAGGCACAAGATGTGAGGCAGGCGGGTTGAAAATGTAAGGGTACTACGAGCAATACTAATAGTAAGAGGTCAGCTTGTTTCGGACGATGATTTCGGTCGATTTCCGCGCACAAAAAGCCATTTCTGATCCGCCTTCCCGGCGTCGAGTTGACGACCGATCCATCTCACGAGATGGACATATCCTAGGCAAGAGGTCAAAGAGAAGAGCAGTTCAAGCACTAGAGAGCATCTCCTAGCTGTAAAATTACTGATACGAGAGCCTGAGGGAGCGAGAGGGCCTCAAACGATCAAGGTAAGAGTTGTTTGCTCCTCCTGGACATCGTCTATTCTACTTTGGTATTCTTCTTAAATGCCGTGACTTCTTTATGTAGTTTGTTCAGTTGAATCACAGAATTTAGTAGAAACATTTTGACATTTTGTCTAAAATAATTTTGAGCGATAGTACCTTCATGAAGACGAACGGGAGTTTATATCGGAAAAAAGTTGTTCTGAAGGATTTCAATGTGATAAAATTAAGCCGGTTACAGCTCCAGTAAGTCAGCACGCAGGCTCGCGTCCCTGCGTATAGGGTTTTTCATGAGTTTCCCCATCGCAATCACCATAAAATGATAAATGTATCATACAACTATACAATGAATATCGTGAATTTTCCTAGAAACCTGACTCAGTAATTTTTTGGTGGTTCCGCTCATTACCTATTGAGTGTTAGTGTTTTGCAAGCGTATTTTTCAGGGTTCAGGAGCACAGGTAGTGCCAATCAACGCAGTGATCAAAAAGGGAGTTTTTCCTCAGTTGATTACGGGGTTTTTTCAGCTTTGACGCCTTCACGAGAACGAGCTGCCTTACGATCTAATCCAGCAGAAAAATGGACTGAAAGGTGGTGCAAAGTTTTTATTTTTTATGGGGCCAGGAGGCGGAATCTTGATAGATACCTTGATAGGAAGGTGGTGCAAAGGCACATGGTGACTTCTAGAGTAAGTAGATATGAAGCACCTGGACCACCAGTAATATTAGTACAAGACATAGAAATGCTATTGAAATATTATTAAAAATAGGTTAACTTACGCAATAAATCACTTCCATATTCACAAGCAGCTAGATGATCAAACATGGCTGTTAAAATTGGTAAAACAACGCTATTAATGTACGTAAGTGAAGTTGATGTTTTTAAGTGAGTTCCGCGTAGATGGCTGTATTTTCCTTCTTGAAGATTTACAATAGTATGACCAAGATCATCAGCTGTATTATTAAAAAATGTTAACATAGACGTTCTAATGAATTCAGGACAGTTTTTTACCAATGATTTAGCATCGATTCCTTTAACTAAAACTTGTAAACAACGAACCGTTATTCTTACGTCTGCACCAAAGGCTGTCATTCTTGATCTTAAAAGACTTGCTAGTTTGCAAAACAGTGCCGCTACCATTTCTTTTTCTTTTAATGATGCAGCTCCTACATTGTTCGTCGCAGTAGCCACGGCTATAAAGTAATTTCGATGCGTGCTAAAATATTTTTCCATTAATGGCAAAACTACTTTACTGAAAAACTTAATATCCCTAGTTGACGTTTTAAAACTGTTTCTTCTACTGAAAGTATCAGATGGTTTAAGAAGTTTCATATTTATAGTTGCTTTATCAAGATAGGCTATCAATTTTTCAAGTAGAGAATAGGCAAATCGTAGCTCTACCGCAGCTCCGGCACTAGCTACTTCAGTCTCAGCACCGCCACGATTAGGTTTATGCAATTTATATCCTTGATATTGTAAGTATTTTAAAAATTCCTGAGACCTTTCTCGATCTTTTCTTTTTTCCTTGTCCGTTAGAAGATCATAGGGTACCAACTGTGGGTGAATGCCACCTCCTGTTAACATTAGTGATATGGGAATATTAAAATATTGAAAAGAGAATAGTCAAATTAATTAAGGATTCATCCATTATAATAATAAAAAAGATCTCCTGAAACTTTAAAATATTTTGACAATTACTTGGACAGCACAAATTTATAATTTCTTAACAAAATATCTATTTTGAATCATCCTTTAAAGTTTAAACTTATTTTACATAAAAATATATCTACAGTTAAGCTAATGGGAATACTATGTATAATAATTATAATGCTATAAGAAAATTATTGAGTTTTTCTTACATTTTCGTAATTTAATTAAACTTTGATAATATTTCCTTTTATATGTAACACGTTAATGGTAATTTGGTAATTTTGTTTTACACTTGTACATATTCTCGAAAAAATTAGACAATTCATGTGAGCTACCGGTCAAATCTAACATTAAATAACATAAAAATTAATATTGTAATAAGTATTTCTACCAGTAAGATATTTCCAATTTAAAATGATTACGAATTTTATAGAGAATACGCTGTGTAGTCTAACTGTAATAGAAACATATCTAAATAATATACTGTTTTTAAAGTTAGTTCAAAAGCGCATTTAATTGAAGATATATTTGTAAATAGGCTTTTGAAAAGGATATTTTCCAAGCAGAAAATCCAAATGAAATCGCATGAGTGGGGAAAATGTTGGATGTCCAAAAAATGTCAATAAATTTTAAAATTTTAGAAAGCATTTACTATTCATTATAATGCAGATTAGGTATATCCTGCTTTGTACTAACCGACTGTTACTAGTTCTTCTTTTTTCTTTTTAGCCCATATATCATGTGCATTATCAGCTAATCGTTCGGCCATGTTCTGCATTTCCCTACTTAACGTTAAATTTGTCATATCGACGGGATGAGGATTGTAATTGAAAGGATTTGCGGAATCGCCCTAATGGAACAAAAATTAGTTTATAAATACGGTAGATATTATCTAGGAATAAAGCTTATATATAAAGTTATATATTTACCTGACTTTTTGATGACCTTCTCAAAGAATTACGACTTGTTGATGCCATATCAACTTCTGCATGTTCGACACTCCATCCAATTGCTAATAAAGCTTTCAGACTTTCCCTTACTGGTTCCTTGTATCTTTCTCTTTCATAATCATTTAGCATATTATAAGGTTTTAATCGAGGATGAGTTTTATTAATGTCTGACCATTGTTCGCCATAGGTCCAGCTATTCTCTAATTTTCGATTAGACCAAGCATCATGATAATGTTCAGAGAATTTTTGAACTATTTGATTTAAATCATTGTTAAGACTAACGCTGTAATAAATATTTTAAAATTGCATTAATTACTACTTTTTATGTTTCTATTTATTATAAGTATAATAGACTTATTAATTAATACAATGTAAATAGCACGCCTATCGACGCCACGTAATCGCGCTTTGAATATCTAATTAATTGTATTTGACGGGTGCACGTTTTCTCCGGATATCGCGAATACTCCTTCATGACAACATCTCGGTGGAACACTAGCACCTGCCATACGACAGAGGATGTCGACCGGATGCCGACTTCTTCAGGGTTTAAGTTGTAAGTTCTAGGTTTCAACAATTTTCAACTTTTCAACTTTTTTCAACTTTTCAACTTTTTTTCAACTCTGACAAAAAAACATTACATAGGTTTTTCTCGTGTTTTTGCCCGTAGAATCGATATCTGCATTCAGTTTTGCAAAATTACGAAATTTTGGGTTATTTGTTTAAATAATTTGTTATAAACAATTGTAATCGACAAAAGAAAAACCCTGGTATTCTTTTTTTTTTTGGTTATGCAAAGAATGGCACAGTTCGACTGCTTTAGATATAGTAGTGGCAAAAATTTTATTTTAGGATTAGACTATATGTGCAGTTTTAATAATTATTTATTGTAATTTTATTTTATTTTTATAGTATAAATCAATTATATTAAGGCCTATTTGGACCTAAAAATTAAAAATATCAGTTTTAGTAATATTTTTTATTGTATACCTAATTTATAAATTGCAAAAAATAAAATTCAGACAAAAACATTAAAAATTTAAGAAGTTAGATCAGGACTTGCGATGGGACCGAGGTAGCGTGAAGACGCAAGTATACGAGACCGCGGTAAGAAAGTATAAATTCGAGTGATGACAGTTTAAAAAGGATTAAAAAAGTGCAATTCGACGGTTCCTATTAATATAATGATATTTGAAAAAGCAATTTCATACAATGCTAATTAAAAAGAATGTTTCATACCCCATTGAAAAATCTTACGTGAGTTCTTATGCCAAAATCTAATCTGAAATTTTTGTATTTATAAAGGACTAAACACCGTGCAAAATGTGGATAAACTTGTTATTAAAGAATTTTTTTTTGATGGGTCTTAATATTTTTGCTACACATTTGATAAAATTCTCATCCTGAAAAAAAGTCCCATCGAAAAAAAATTCTTTAATAAAGAGTTTATCCACATTTTGCACGGTATTTAGTCCTTTATAAATAAAAAAAATTCAGATCAGATTTTGGCATAAGATCTCACGTAAGAACTTACGTAAGATCTTACACAAGATTTTTCAATAGGGTATCATACTATTTCAAAAAGTTCTTTAATACAATGCCATTTAAAAAAATGGTTTCATACAATGCCATTTAAAAAACAGTTTCATATGATCCCATTTCAAAATAAATTTCATATAATGCTATTTCAAAATACAATTTCATATAATTCTATTTCAAAATGTAGTTTTATTGAATGATGTGTCATAAAGTGAGAGTCAAAGTAATTGTATTTCAATTTGAAAAAACCTATTAATTGTCAGATTGTCAGATTGCTAAAGTTAGTTGTAGTATTATTTATTGTTATTGAGTTATTGACTTAGGGTTAAGGTTATTGTATAAGGAGTTGGAATTAATTCGTAGCGTTTTACAAAAGATGGCTTTAGTTAACTATCCATAGTCACACACACAAAAGTAAATATTCTCCGGGAAGCTACTGATATAGCGCATCTTTACCACTATATGACATTTCGTTATTGCGTCTGTAGCATTTGTTATGCAGTATCAAATATGTCGAAGTTCGTGCCTGAAAAATCGTTTTTGCGGGGAGTGTTGCTTCATTACTTCAACATGAAGAAAAGTGCCGCGGAAAGTTATCGTATTTTAGTGCATGTTTACGGTGAACATACTTTGGCTGAGCAAACTTGCAGAAAGTGGTTTGCGCGGTTCAAAAATGGAAATTTCGACACCAGTCGAAATTTCGAAATTGGTGGGATCAGCTGGGCGTTATCTATTATGAGCTGCTCCAACCGGGTGAAACCATCACTGGAGACCTCTACGATGGACAATACTTTGAATAATGCTACTGTAATGATACTTTTATAATAAACCACGAAACTTTGCAAAAAACGCTACGAATTAATTCCAACTCCTAATAACAAAGTTATTAAGATAAGCTTAAGAGTTACGTGCCAATGAATTGACAGTGGTTTCTTTTTTGGTTGGTTTTAGAAAATAGAAGCTGCTTCTTAACCTTAACTCAACTACTGTATTACAATAACCTTAACTCTAAGACAACAACTCAATAACAATAAATAATACTACGACTAACTTTAGCAATATGACAATTAATAGGTTTTTTCTAATTGAGATACAATTACTTTGACATTCACTTTATGACACATCATGCAATAAAATTACATTTTGAAATAGATATATATGAAATTGTATTTTGAAATAGAATTATATGATATAAATAGCATTATATGAAATTTATTTTGAAATGGGATCATATGAAACTGTTTTTTGAAATAGCATTGTATGAAACCATTTTTTCAAATGGCATTGTATGATAGAACTTTTTGAAATAGTCTTCTATGAAAGAACCTTTTAAAATAGAATGATATGAAACATTCTTTTGAATTAGCATAGTATGAAATTGCTTTTTCAAATAGCATTATATGAATAGGGGCCATCGATGTGTAGGTTTTACAATCTTTTTCTATAATATCCCCCAGCACAAGAATCCCGTTCTTTTACGCGCGAATTTCGTACCCCTACATAGTATCCCTGCAGCCTGCAAAAGTGGTCCGTAAATGGATCCAAATCAGCTAACAGAAAAAGTTTCTATTGTTACGTCGTAAAAAGAATAATAATAAGTAGAGGAATGAGGGCAAAAGTACAGAGTAATAATGAATGAAAAATAGTGACCACGATTCTTTTTACGACATACCAAAATCCGTAAAGAGGTAGAAAATATAAAAAGAATACAAAAGGCAATAAAAGAGATGAGAAAGGCTTCCCAACGATACGTCCACATATGGAGATATTTAGAGACAATTCGTAAACGGAAGCTAATCAATACCCAGAAATCAAACGTACCGCGCGAACCCATTTCTCTAAAATAAGGCCTCAGAAGTGGCTCCTCGGAGGAATTTTATTTTTTCTCAAATTGTCAAGTTTAACTAATTTATGATCGAATTCTAACGTAAAATAGAAGAACAAAGCCCGCCGACACTGTGTCCAGGGGCATATGCCCCAAGAGCGTGTCACACATCAGCCCGAAAACAGATTAGTCACGCCCGAATTTCGGACAAGAAATGATCGTAAATTGGAATAGCCAAATTTTTCTAAGAATCGAGCAAAATAAGTGCACAACACCGGAAATCACCGGAGGTGCCATAAAGGAGTATAAAAGCCCGAATCTAAGAAGAGCCACCGTTTAGTCGTATCGAGTCTATACAGCACGTAATTATCGTCCACACCAGCCAGATCCGCGAAGCTACCAGTCTACGCAGGGACGAGCCGCTCCAAGCATTACGAGAGATAGCCCGCTGCGGACTTGAGATCTGACACCCCGATTAGACTGCCGGTAAAGTGCCGGGCCAAGGCAACGGCCTATTCATTAACATTTGAGGGACGAGGATAGCAGCAGAGACTCCAACACCGGGCTAGGCGACTGACCCACCGACGCAACCAAGGAAAGCTGCTGTCCGGCGTCAACATAAGAAGAACAAGAGAGAGAGAGAAAGCGAGGAAACGAACGAGCATCGACACCTTCGGCTCGGAGTAACGAGGGACAGCGGGACCCGCCGCGACCTGCCGTAACCAGTCGACCCAACCCATTGTATCCAAGAATCTACGCATCTCATTTATTGCGAGGTACATGAATTAATTTTAGAATGAATTAACCTTAGAACATTGCGTCTTGCGTTCGAAAATTGTATAATCATTGTAATTCCACTTGAAGTTTTTAATCATTAAAATTTATAATCTTTGAAACTGTGTGAACCATATTAATTTATTTTTCCGAATAAATTTAGCCTATATTCCTTATCCTGGACGTAACAGGTATTAAGGTCTATAAGTTAAAAACTGGTGCATCGGCCGGGAAGTAAAGAATATGAGTCACAACAAATAAATAAATTCAATTTGAAAAACTTTAAAAATGAGTAAGAATGTCGGAACAGCCGAATGAAAACGTAAATAAACGGAGGGATCTAGTCTCTTCAAGCAGATCTTTATTAAATCAATTCCGAGAGAAGGAGACAGAATTAACAACCATTATAAATAATAAGAAACCTGAAGATAAAGACTTAGCAATCAATAAAGTACGTGAATTAACTAAATTAACTAAAGAAATAAATTTATCTCTCGCGGTACAAGGAATTGGGGAACCAATAAAATAAAAATTTTCTGAACTAGAAGTAACTCAAGTATTCGCGGGGCCATATAGGGAAAATAACGCTTTTAACGAATCTTTTGGAGAAGAAACAGAGGAAAAAGTTGAAGAAAGTCATCCACACGAACAAATACAAAGAAACACATAAATTACTCTAAAACCACCGACTCTTAGGCTGGCGACTAGCACTCCCATTGGGACAGGTCAAAAACAGTGGCAACACTTGAATAAATTACCGAAATAAAAGAGGAACACTTAAAAACGATCCACGAAATTAAGACATCACTACACAGAGACATTAAGGCAGAACACGTAACTACTTATTTCGAGGAGAAAGAACACGCGTCCGCTTTAGAGACACAAGTACGAGCCGGATTTCCAGCAGAGGAACTTGTTGATTTATTAAAAGAAGACGTAATATCCTACACTAACAAACAGAATATAGACGCACAAAACGAGACTAGAAAAACGGATACTAATCACTCGAAGAAACCTCCAACGGACGATAGAACCCTATATCATTCAGCAATTGAAACAAACACAGAAATAATGAATACCACATACGTAAGAGGTCTATCTTTAAAAGACGCATTAGATTTAATACCAAGATATAATGGACAGAATGTACCTTTATCACAATTTTTAGATGGTTGCATGGAAGCAAAAACCATATTACCCGAAAACTTAGAAGCAGAACTCGCGAAAATAAAGCAAAAGAATAACGAAACGGTAATCTCCTATTTAAATAGGTTGCGCGAAATAGAACAAGAAATTTTAAAAACTGCTACTTATGAGAAAAGCATTGATAAAAAAGCGACATTTGAGAGAAGTTTAAAAAATGATTGTCTAAAATTTTTTTTAAGAGGTTTAAAATGGGAAATTAGGGCACGCATGGGAATGCAGGAGGATTTTAAAGTAGCAAGGGAACAAGCGTTAGAAATAGAAAAAGAGTTTGCGTGCAGTATTTTAGAAGCGGAAGACCAAGAAGGAACACGTGAACGGACACCTCGAGACACAGGAAAGGTACACTTAATGGAGAATATTGGGGGAAACATTAGTATGCGCATATTGTAAAAGAGTCGGACATGTGGCGACAAACTCTCTGACGCTAGCCCGCTCACAGTTTGGAACAAGCCGAAATGCATGGACAACTCGAAATACTTACAACGATCGGTTTAATTATTATTCACGACCTAACACCAATTATGATAATTTTGCTAAAAATAGAAACTTTAACCAGCCCAATCAGCAAAATTTCGGAGGTTGGAACTCCGAGAATCGAGGCAGAATACCCTTTTTAACCAATAGAAATAATAATATTAGAGACAACAATAATAGTTTAAACAATAATAATTTTTCAAATATCAATAATTATGCGAGTAATTTTCCGAATAATAGAAATTTTTCCGGGACTACAAGACAAAATAGTCAAGATATTAGGAACATGGGGGGACCGATCCCATATAATTATGCACGACAAAATAATAATAATAGAGGCAGCTTTACCGAATGCTTTTACTGTGGAAAGCCCGGACACATACAACGGGACTGTTTCCAGTATCAAAGGGACTCACGCGGTCACGTACAAAACTCGGGAAACGGACCCAATCTTCCTCTTACCGGCGCGCAGAGGGAGACCCCAGCGGCCACGCGCCCACCCGTCGAGAAGGTTGGCACCTTACAAGAGTCGAGAAAATAAACTTAACCGCAAAGAATTGTTCTCCCATAATAGAATTAGATATCGGAGCATTTAATCGTCCTTTAAATTTTATGCTAGACACAGGAGCGTCTGTGAATATAATTAGGCAGAGCGAAGTGTCGCCATATACACCTATCGATAGAGCCGAAATATTAATATTACAAGGGATAACCAAACAATCTATAAATACTTTGGGTAAAATTAGAGTTGATTTTTATAATAAACAAATAGATTTTCATGTCGTAAATGATGACTTTCCGATATATGAATCAGGGATATTGGGCACTGATTTCTTTAAACAAAACAATGCACAAATAAATTATAAAGAAAATTATTTGGATTTAAATGGACTTATTATTCCTTTTACGGAATTGTGTCAAAATAATGAAGAAATGTTCGTTGGAAAGAAAATTATGAAAAATATGTATCTTATGAAGAAGACTTATCAAGGAATAAAGAAGAGATTATTAATGAAAATAATGATGTTATTTATGAAGAAAAAGAAATTTGCAAGAATTACGTCGATGAAGAGAATAAAGAGATATATGTCGAAGAAGAAATTTGTAATGAAAATAAATATGGAAAACAAGAAAAAGTTAATAAAAGTAACGAAGAAAAAGAAACAATTAAGAAAATTATGTGTCAAGGGAAAGACACGTGTGTTGGTGATGCACAGGTAAAAGAAGAAAGGTCCGAGGAAAAAGGGATTTATATATTCCAGGGACAGTGTAAAGAAGAGAAAAATAAAAGAATTAAAGAATTAACATGTAGTGACGACGAGCAGAATCAGTATGCTGTGATTGAAGGGACTCAGGAATTTAATGAAGATTTATTTAAAAGAAATTGTAATGATGAATATAATGAAGAGAAAATTTTGAGTATTATGTGTGACGATATAAAAATTGAGTCTGAAAAATGTAACGAGATATTGAATAAGCCCGTTGATGGAATGTTAAGAATTAATAAATCAAGAAGGAAAAGAAGAAAAGAAGAATCAACAAATAAAGGCCCTAAGGAATTATTAAAGTCCTATATACAGGAAAAGGAATTTGAAAAATCAATAGAAAATATTGAAAAAGAAATAATAAATGAAATTAAGTGCATTGAGGAAATGAATAAAAATCAGGTAATTAATAATGTTATCAATAAGAGGAGGAAGAAAAAAAAATCGACATTGAAAAAGAAATAATAAATGAAATTAAGTGCATTGAAGAAATTAATAAAAATCAGGTAATTAATAATGTTAATAACAACAAAAAGGAGGAAGAGGGAAAACTCGACATTTATAAAGTAGAAGAAAATTATTTGGTAATGAATAATAAAGAACAATGGAAAGGGGAGGTTGAAGATTTGACACCAGTCACAACAGTATTTACCCAGTAACATGATAATGACGATAAAAGAGGAACCATTCGAAGCTGATAGAATGAAAGAGTTAAAGAAACAATTAAGATATCAACACATAGAAGAAGAATTAAGAGAACCTATCGAAAAATTAATTGAAGAATATGCCGATGTTATTTATTTAAAAGGTGAGAAATTGGGGACAACAAATATTATAGCGCATAGGATTCCTACTACCGACGAAGTACCGGTATTTACGAAGCCTTTTAGATTCCCTCATGCATTAATGGATGAATTAGAAAGACAATTGCAAGAATTAGTTGATAATAATATTATAGAGCCATCATGCTCGAATTATGTTTCACCCGCCTTTTTAGTTGCAAAGACACCCGACAGCAAGGGAAATAAACGTTATCGTCTAGTAGTCGATTTTCGGCAATTAAATGACGAAACAATTAAAGATAAATATCCTATGCCTAACATAATGTATATAATTGACAATTAGGGGACTCAATATATTTTTCAGTTTTTGACTTAGCACAAGGATTTTTTTAAGTACCATTGGATCCAGCAGATCAACATAAAACAGCATTTTCCACGCCTTTCGGACTTTTCCAGTTTGTTACGATGCCTATGGGTTCGTCGAATAGTCCTGCTACATTTCAGAGAGGGGTCGACCCAGCTTTTAAAGGCATGCAACGCAAAGAAATCTTTATTTATGTAGACGATGCTGTAATATTTGCAAGAACCATAGAAGAACACAACAGAAAATTTAGAAAATTTTTACAAAAATTGCGAGAAGCAAATCTTAAACTACAGCCGGATAAATGGCGAGTTTTTTAAAAACCGAAGTTACTTATTTGGATCACGTGTTAAGCCAAGAAGGGGTAAAATCCGATCCTAACAAATTGAAAGCAGTACGAGAATTTCCTGAACCGAAGAATGTTAAAAATATTCGTCAATTTTTGGGACTAGCCGGTTATTATCGTAGATTTATTCATAATTTTTCTGGAATTGCAAAACCCTTAAACAATTTATTAAAGAATGAGACACCTTTTATATGGGATAAAGAGACACAGAATTCATTTAACATCTTAAAAGATAAATTATGCAGTCAAACCTGTTTTAAAAATTGTTGATTTCGAAAAACCTTTTATTGTAACTTGCGATGCAAGCGGGGCAGCTATTGGAGGAATACTGTCACAAGGAGAGTTAGGGGAGGATCGTCCCATTTCATATGTTTCAAGAGTACTGTCTCGTACCGAACAAAAATATGACACTTATTCAAGGGAAGCTCTTGCAATTGTTTATTCAGTCACACAATTTAGACCCTATTTACTCGTAAGAAAATTTACAATAGTAACAGATCACAAACCTTTAGTGTGGTTTAAAAATTCTAATGATCCTTCATCACAGGTAAGCAGATGGCGTTTTAAATTAGACGCATATGACTATGATATTATTTATAAAGTGGAAAAAACAAACGTTGCAGCGGATGCTCTATCACGCAATCCCATAGAAGAAAATATTTTTGCAATAACTCGCAATCAAGCTGGAAAATTGACTTTGCCAAAATATAATTTTACACGACCCAAGAAACCGAATAATAGTAAAAATAGTATAGAAAAAGAGGATTTACCACCGATTACAGAAGAAAACGAAGTAGATGAACAAATAGAAGACATTGTCGAATTGCCGCAAACAGAGGTAACTCACGAAGAAATTGCGAATATTGAGGAAAATTTGTACGAAAAAGAGCAGAATGATGATTTTACACTCGTTAAAAATACTAATAAACAATTTATTGACTGCCGCGAACAACTTACTATGCGTAAAGATAATTATGCATATTTTATCGCCGCCGATGGAACTCCATGCGATACTGGGGCCAATTATTACAACAAACAAAAGAATTACCAAAATTTACAGGGGTTGACAAAGGAGAAGTCAAAATAGTCAATAAAAATAATAATCGACATTTTGCATTAGTGATTCGAGGAAAAGAGCCGGAATCAACGCCTGATGTACTTAAGAGTATTAAATTATCAGTCAAAACACTAAGGGAAATAATAGAAAAAGAGAACATTAAATTTATAAGTATGGCCGTAAGTGAATTTATCGAGAATATTTCATGGAAAAAAATAATAAAGTCTATTAAGCAAATAATGAAAGGAGCATCTTCGAAAATCATACTATGTCACGGATATGTAAAATATGTAGTAGAAAAAGATCGAACAAAAATTATAGAGGAACTTCACGGATCTGCAATCGGAGGACATAAAGGGGTAACGAAAACATACAAAAGAATTAAATATAATTTCTTTTGGGAAAATATGAAAAAGGACATACAAAATTATATTCGAAGATGTTTGAAATACCAAATGAAAAAGTTAGTGCGAGTAAAAACCAAACAGAAAATGTTAATTTCGGATACACCAATGGCTCCTATGGAAAAAGTGAGTCTTGATATAGTCGGTGCTTTTCCTGTATCTAAAAATGGGAATAATAATATTTTAACTATACAATGTAATTTTTCTAAATATTGGCATGGCAATACCAATACAAAACGCAACGGCAGAAGCAGTGGCTGACGCCTTTATAAAACGATTTATTTGTGTTTTCGGGGCACCCATGACTATTTTGACAGACCAAGGTTCGAATTTATGAGCAGTCTTATGAAAAAGGTAGCAAAGAAATTTAAAATTATACAAGTAAAAACCACAGCTTATCACCCTCAGTCCAATGGCTCTTTAGAACGATCGCATCATTCTTTAAGCGAATATATGAAGATGTTTATTGATAAAGATAATGAATGGGAAGAATACATTGAATTAACAATATTAAGTTATAATACCGCACAACACGAAGGGCATCGTTTTACAGCATATGAATTGATTTTTGGAAAAATTGCAAGATTACCGTCATATGAGATAGCATATGAAGATCGATTATTAACCTATGATGATTACGTAGGACAATTAAGCAAAAAACTCTTCGACATACAAAACATTGCTCGCAACAATTTAATAGATGCAAAATGGAGATCAAAATTTTACTACGATCGAAGTTCAAATCATAAAGATTTTCAAGTAGGTGATTCGGTATGGCTATTAAAAGGTTGGAAACCTTATAAATTAGCAAATCAATATGAAGGCCCTTATAATATCAAGGAAATTATTAATGATAAAGGAAATATAAAAATAACACGAAATAACAGAGATAAAATAGTACATGCAAATAGGTTACGAATATCATACGTGCAGTAGGATTATACAGGGTGTTCGAAATGTTCCGGACCCCCCACTTATAACATAAAGTAAGCATTTTGGAAAAAAATGTTAAATACAAAAGTTGTTAAGTTTTGAAGGTTGAACTAAATGATGACCTTGGATTTGTTATTGGTTATCATTTTCAAGGTCATTTAAAGGTCATCTTCAGTTTTTTAAATAGGGACCCCTATTTTTTATTTCAGATTCTGAAAGAGCACAAAATTTTACATCTGGATATGTATCCACGTTATGGCTCAAAATGACCTACAGAGGTCATTTAGTGGTTAAATGATTATTTAGTAGCAGAAAGCCAAGAAATCCCGATTATTAAGAACTTTGGGTGTATTTGACGAAAAGAAAAAAAAAATTTCGTACTTTAATACTAAAGTACATAATTTGATTTTCTAGGACGAACTTTATGGTCACTTTAAAATTGGCCTTAATTTTTAAGGTCATTTGAAAGTTATCTTCAGCTTATTAAAAAGGGACTCATTTGTATTCCGGATTCTGGAGGAGCATTAAATTTTAGGTCTGGAGATATGTACAATATCCACGTCATGGCTCGAAATGATCTACATAGGACACTTGGGGGTTATTAATTTCAAAAGCAAAATAATCTAACCGTTTTACATGAACAGTTTTTATTGCAATAATTTTTTGCAAGGTTTACGAGTTTCTACGCATGATTCATAGCATTTTCAGGATCGTTACTTGTACCTTAGAAGATTTTGCTCACTATTCTTTTTAGGAATCAGTTCATTTATAATTGTTAATTAACAATTGTTTACTCCTATTTACTTTTCTGTTTTCAAGAGTTAAGTGAAGTTCTCTTACTTCGAAATTCAGATAATTGTATTAATTTTCAATAATTGTACTTTTAATCGTAGTGAAAAATGGCACATCTTACTGAACGAGAAAGAATATCTTTGTTGATGATGCGAGGGTGGGGTGATCAAGAGAGAGGTTACAAACAGGTACAGCGTTTATTCATGAAACATTCAGAGTTGAAGAAAACAACCCTATTTCAAAAAGTACCGTAATTCGTACAATTAGACGTTTTGAAGAGACAGGTGGTATTAAAGATCGTCCTAAATCAGGTAGATCCAAATCATCGTCTAATCATGAAAGAGCTTAGACGTATTACAATCATTTATTGAGGACCCCCATTGCAGCATCAGACGTTGTGCACAACAGCATGAAATGGGAGCTGCATCTGTGCCACAAAATTTTGAAACTCAACAAATGGCATCCTTTCAAATTAAAGTTGGTACAGGAATTATCTGAAGATGATTTTGATAGAAGGGTAGAGTTTTGTGATGTAATGATGCAAATGATATCTGATGATTCTTTGCTCCTCAATAACATTGTTTTCTCTGATGAAGCCACGTTTGAGTTAAGCGGAACAGTGAACAGACATAATTGGTCGATACTGGAGTAACATCAATCCACATTGGATGAGAGCGGACCACACGCAACATCCTGAAAAAGTAAATGTTTGGGCTGGCATATTTAATGGAAGAGTACTTGGCCCTTTCTTTATTGAAGGTAATTTAAATGCTGCAATGTATGAAAACATGCTTCGAGACCAAATTATACCTGCTATACGGAATTTAACGGGTGGAAATCTGGACGAAATTTACTTCCAACAGGATGGTGCTCCTGCACACTACGGTATTCATGTTCGCCGATATTTAGATGCAACATTTCATGATAGATGGATTGGGCGGAGAGGTACAATTGAATGGCCACCTCGGTCCCCAGACCTAACGCCTCTTGATTACTTCCTTTGGGGATACTTGAAGGATAAAAGAAGAAATGTTGTTGCAGCCTTTTACAATCGGTTAGCACATTGCCAACTGTTAATGGGCATTAATTTGAACAGTTGTTGTAAAAAGTTCCTGTCAACGACATTTTAAAAAATTCAGTTTGGGCGAAAGTAGTCCACTGTCTTGATTTAGTAAGCTGGGCCGCCGAGAGTCCTGCCTTAGCTGACTGAGCGCAGCTAGTGTCTTGTCTTAGTAGGCCTTGGGCCGCCGATGGTCCTTCCCTAGTGGCTGGATAACCCATGATGTACCTTAATTAGTTGTACCTCCCCGTGCCCTGAGCACTAAGGCTCATTTGATTAGACATTTTTTTATTTACATTTTCTCCCCCGAGGTATGTAGTTGTTGGGCCCTAAGGCTATTTTGTTTAGGGACATTTTTTTATTTCTCATCTTTCTCCCACCGAGGGTATGTAGTTGTTGGGCCTAAGGCTTATTTTTGATTAGACATTTTTTTATTTATCATTTCTCGCCCGAGTATGTGATGTCTGTCCTAAAGGCTTATTTTCCGCCAGTGTCCAATTACACCTTCTACAATCCTAATGACAGAATTTAGCGCTGGTGCAAAATGGAGAATTACAACTAGGAGGCTTAATTTGGAAAAATAAAGTTAACCTTCAAATGACCTTGAAAATCAAGGGCAATGTCAATTTAACGCCACCATAAAGTTTGTCTTGCAAAATCAAATTACTTTAGTATTGGTCAGATACGCTCAAAGTTCTTAATAATCGGGATTTCTTGACTTTCTGCTACTAAATAATCATTTAACCACTAAATGACCTCTGTAGGTCATCTTGAGCCATAACGTGGGTACATATCCAGATGTAAAATTTTGTGCTCTTTCAGAATCTGAAATAAAAAATAGGGGTCCCTATTTAAAAAACTGAAGATGACCTTTAAATGACCTTGAAAATGATAACCAATAACAAATCCAAGGTCATCATTTAGTTCAACCTTCAAAACTTAACAACTTTTGTATTTAACATTTTTTTCCAAAATGCTTACTTTATGTTATAAGTGGGGGGTCCGGCACATTT